>JAFELL010001888.1:0-77500 GCA_019059645.1 Caranx melampygus | reverse complement strand
AAGTTGATCTATTTTAGTTTCAATTTGTATCTAATTTCACTGGCGAACATGTATACATGTTTTTTTATTTAGATAGGAGTCTGGTCTTCTGGGGTTTTAGCAGCGTCGCCAAGATGGCCGCCAAGATGGCCGCCGAGTGGCACGACTTGCCTATAAGGACTTTGCCTAAACCTCCTCAACAGGCAGTTGGGAGACGGTCAAGTGCGGGTTTCTGATTGGCTGCTGTTTAATGTCAGTGCCCAAAGTAATCCCTGGTAGCCACAGCAACAGTGCTATTGGTTAATGTGTCCCTCCACCTCCTCTGTCCCCCAGACTCTAAAGCCATCGTGGATGGGAACCTGAAGCTGATCCTGGGTCTGATCTGGACCCTGATCCTCCACTACTCCATCTCCATGCCCATGTGGGAGGACGAGGACGATGAAGACGCCAAGAAACTGACGCCAAAGCAGCGTCTGCTGGGCTGGATCCAGAACAAGGTGCCTCAGCTCCCCATCACCAACTTCCACCGAGACTGGAGGGACGGGAAGGCACTGGGAGCACTGGTGGACAACTGTGCTCCAGGTGAGGATGCCAGATGTGTGCCAATAATCAATAATCAGTTATACAAAACGATAATCTGTCAACACAACTATGTGATCAGGTAGACAGGTCAGTTATCTCAAAAATCAACACACAGTCATTATAATTATCAATAATGTGTCATAACAATCAATAATCCATCCACTGTGTGGGAAATCAATAATCAATTATCAAAAATAAATTCTATGAATGAGCTGAAGCAGAAACAGGAAGTGGACAAACAGCAGTGGAAGGAGGTGGAAAATTCGGGGGGGGTCTGAGGTTCCTGAAGGCCTCTCTACGTGTAGCTACTTCACAGGGTCACACATTCACACCTGACAGGAAGTGATGCATTGACCCCTCCCCCCTCTGAGTGTCCTCCCTGTGTTCAGCATCACTTTAATCCTCTAATCAGCTTTGAGACGGAGCGAAGCTGTTGTTGTTGTTGTTATTGTTGTTTATCTCCACGTTCAGTCTGTTTCCTCGGAGATGTGGACATTTGTGATCATGAGGTCATGATGAGGTTGTGATGAGGTCATGATGAGGTCGTGATGAGGTCATGATGAGGTCGTGATGAGGTCGTGATGAGGACACGGAGCTTTCCACCTGTTTATGATCAGTTTCATTAGGATGTAGATGGAAACATGTTGTGTTGTGTTCAGGGACCTTCTGTGGTGCGTTTAATGGTGAGTTAATGAGTCAGTCAGGGACTGAAATCACTGATGGTGCGTTCGAGTTCTGTTTTTTTTCTGAACCTGTATCATCTGGAGCTCCGAGTCTGAACATGACAGTGAACTCATCCTCAACGCTTTGACTTTTATTTTCTTAAAACTAGATACAGGATTTTCAGAATAAGAGTGATCACTGCACCAAAACTTTATTTAAAAAAGTCTCAAAACAAGTTGGAAACCTTCCACCACAGTTGCCATAGAAACCACTGGAGCTGATATCATGCAGGTGAGCTGTGTCACACCTGTGGCTAATGCGAACAACTCTGTGCTGCCTTCAGGTCTCTGTCCAGACTGGGAAACCTGGGATCCTAGTCAGCCGGTGGAGAATGCCAGAGAGGCCATGCAGCAGGCTGACGACTGGCTCGGAGTGCCACAAGTAACACACCTGTCTACACACACACACACACACGAAGATGAGGTTGTGATATGATGTGTGATGTGCTGTGGAGTGTGAACCGTTGGTCTGAGTCATAGAGTCATGTTTTGTGTGTGTGAGAGTGAGAGAGTGTGAGAGAGATGATGATGATGATGTTCAGAGGTCTGAGCGGTCAGACAGATGTTTTTACAGCTACTTCATCAGCTCTGATAGTTTCAGTTTCACAGCTGGATGAAGGTCCAGATTGTTGGTTGGTTCTGGTCCTGGTCCTGGTCCTGGTTCTGCTGCTGAGGACCAGGATCTGTATATCATCAGACCTTCATGTGGTCGAACTGTTTGTCCCAGTAAAACCAGAACCTGATCAGAACTGGATTAGGACCTGATCAAACACCTGGTCCACTTTCTGTCTTCAGTCTTCAGTCACTGTCCAGATTATTCTGTCTTTAATCCTGTTTCTCTGACAGAACTCTGACCTTTAACCTCCCCCTCCTCCTCCAGGTCATCGCTCCTGAGGAGATTGTGGACCCCAATGTGGACGAGCACTCTGTGATGACCTACCTGTCTCAGTTCCCTAAGGCCAAACTGAAACCCGGGGCCCCCCTGAGGGCCAAGACCCTGCACCCAAAGAGGGCTAAAGCTTACGGACCAGGTGAGGTGCCAGACCCCGCCCCTCTGCTGGGCAGGTGTGACAGGAAGTGCAGGGGGTTCTGTGGTTCACCTGTCAACTTTTACCTGTTAATGATATAATACCAATAACAACAACATGTCGCGTGATCTCAGGTATCGAGCCTTGCGGGAACGTGGTTCTGAAACCAGCGGAGTTCCTGGTCGAAACTGTGGAGGCTGGACTGGGGGAGGTTCTGGTCTACGTGGAGGATCCAGAGGGACACACGGAGGAGGTGGGAGCTCTCAGTCCTACTGTAGATTCAGTGCTGAAAGATGAGTAAGTTAAATGTCTCCTCACTGTGTGTCCATCAGGCCCGGGTCATCCCTAACAACGACAAGAACAGAACCTACTCCGTGGTCTACCTGCCCAAGGTGGAGGGGCTTCACAAGGTCAGAGTGCTCCCTGGACTCCAGGGTCCAGCTCATGGTCTTCTCAAGAGAAGTCACTGGGATCAGTGATAACCAATATATCAATCAATACTTTGATCAGTTATGTATCAGTTAGAGGTTTGATATTCTGATCCACCTGTGTCCTCCCCCAGGTGAAGGTGCTGTTCGCTGGACAGGACATAGACAGAAGTCCCTTCATGGTCAACATCTCCAAGGCGATGGGCGACCCGAGCAGAGTTCAGGCCCGCGGGCCAGGTCTGCAGCCGGTCGGCAACGTCGCCAACAAACCAACGTACTTCGACATTTACACTGCAGGTAAAGTGAAGTTCATTATAACTGAACCTGATAATTATCCCTGAACACATCATGACTGAACCCTGAACACATCATGACTGAACCCTGAACACATCATGACTGAACCCTGAACTCCCTGTCATCTGAAAAATAACCAGAATCAAAGACAAACTGTGTCTGTCCTCAGTCAGTGTGTGAACAGTCTGTTGTCCCTCTGCCTGTCCTCCAGGGGCGGGGGCCGGAGACGTGGGCGTCATTATTGTGGATTCCAACGGTCGCAGGGACACAGTGGAAATTGTCCTGGAGAACAAAGGGGACAGTATTTTCCGCTGCACCTATGTCCCCGTCCTGGAAGGACCTCACACTGTCTATGTGACCTTTGCTGGGCAGCAGATTCCCAGAAGCCCTTTCACTGTCAACATCTCTGAGGGTGGGTGTGACATGTCTATGTCCTCCGTAATGGACACATTCTGTCCTCCAAGGTTTTTAAGTTTAACCACTTTATTTCCAGGTGTTAAATACTGTATGTGTCAGTTTTTACTCTGTTCATCATCCAATATAATCAACATAATGAATTCTGTGACCCCCCCCCCCCCCCAACCCTCCCTCCACCCCTGTAACCCCCCCTCAGTTTTTTAATCTCTAATCAGAGTGACCTCCACTTTGAGCTATGACGGATTAAAGAACTAAAAGATTTTCCATAACAGTTTGAACCCTGAGGCTCAGTCTGCATCCACTCTGGGTTCAGGTCTGGGTTCAGGTCTGGGTCCAGGTCTGGCTTCAGGTCTGGGTCCAGGTCTGGGTCCAGAGGGTGCTTGCTCCTCAGTACGTGGTGTTTTTGGCTGAAGCTGTGCACTCATGGTTTTGGGCTGTGGTGTTCGACCTTCTCCTGGTGCTGCACGGTCGGCTGACAGAGTTGTGGACATTTTTTTCTGGACCTGAACCAGACTTCACACTAGATTGTATTTGAGTCGGGACTTCAGGTCTGTCTTGACTTGCTGCATGTCTCTCTCTTGGTCCAGTCTTGATTTGACAGAACTTGTGACTTGTGACTTTCTGTTTTCTGTTGGTCTGTACATGGGACTTGACGGTGGACTGGACTGTCTGAAATCAGAATTTGAACATGACACTTGTCGGGATTTCCCAAGTTTACTTTATCTGAACCTGGACGTAGGACTTGACAGGACATTTATGTCTGGACTTGTCTTGGATCTTAATTTTACCTGGGACTTGACTCAGGACTAGACGTAGAACCTGAATTGGAACTTGTGTCCTTGAACTTGTGTGGGGACTGGCATGCTTAGGACTTGCTTGTCTGAATAGGACTCTGGACTTGTTTGTTTCTTGATTTGATTGAGAATTTGGGACTTGTCATTTTGACTTCTTGAGCCCGACTTGATTCAACCTCTGCCTGCTGGTCCAGTGGTCTGGAGGTCTCTGTCCTCTCTCTACATGTAAAACTGTGTCATCACTGTTGTCCCTCCTTCAGTTTCACAGAACGTCCCACCTCCCGGGTCTCCGGTGCAGGTCGTACCTCAGTCCACACGAACCCCACCCTCAGACAAGACACGGAGAGCCCCCCCTCCAACGCCACCCAAACCCAGGCGACCAAGTTAGTAGAGGCCTGGGGGGTGAGGGTGTGACTGGAGCCTGCTTGCGCTAGCCTGGTTTCCCTCCACCTCAACTCAAAACCATCCCTGCCTCGGCCCCTGTCGCTGTGCGGGGGTCCAGTTCTCCAGCATGTGCAGCTCCTGCTTCGTCCTGAGCAGCTTTACCTTCCTCCAGCTCAGAGCTGAGTGACTGTTGATCTGAGTCCTCTCTGGATGAGTCCAGTCCAGGTCCAGGGAAACTCAGACAGTTCTGGGTCAGTTCTGGTCCCTGGACAGGTTATACACACAGTTCTTAGGTTTTCATTTAATGTTCTTATCAGAGAAGATTTTGACTTGTAGTCAATCATTTGATTGATTGACGATTGCTAAGATACAGTGACTACGGTAACTATGGTAACTACAATAAAAAACAAGTGATGTGTCAAGTACTTTGAAAGCTAGCATGTAGCTACATGCTTCTCTGACACTTTGTTAGCATCTCTGTATAAATATACAAAGCTCAGGTTAGTGATGTCATCCAGAGAGGGCGTGTCTGAGTGTGTGTGTGTGTGTTTTCTGTTGTAGATATTCAGTTTTTATTCTCTGTAATTATGACAAATAACGATGTGGACCAGAACCAGGTCTCAGTCCCACTCAGGTCCATCAGATCCAGATTACCATGTGGATCAGCACCAAAGTCCTGAACCAGGACCTGTGCTCCAGCAAGTCTAAAATCATTTGTATGTAATCATACTGACAGACAGACAGACAGGCAGACAGGCAGGCAAGCAGGCAGACAGGCAGGCAGACAGGCAGGCAAGCAGACAGACAGACAGACAGACAGACAGACAAACAGGCAGGCAAGCAGGCAGACAGGCAGACAGACAGACAGACAGGCAGGCAGGCAAGCAGGCAGACAGACAGACAGACAGACAGACAGACAGACAGACAGGCAGGCAGACAGACAGACAGACAGACAGGTACCCTCCTCCTTGGAAACACTTGGATATTAACAGTTACTTAACAGCAGCTTTAATTAATAATAATCCTCTAGTTAACTTTTATGGACTCTGACCTTTAATCAGACCAATCAATGAATCCAGATGATTTCCTTCCTCTCTTCTCTTCTTCTTCTTCTTCTTCATCAACATCATCATCATCCTCACCTGCTTCAGCTGCCCCCCCCCCACTGCTCTGTATTTACCTGTGGGTTTAATCAGCTGATCTACGACATGTTTCACTTCCTGGTTCTGATTCTTCTTCACCTGCTGAAGTTGTGAACTTGCACCTTCTTCTTCTTCTTCTCTGGCTTTTTCCTTTCAGCTGCAGCAAACTGCTTCTCTCAGTGCTGATCAGCTGACTAACGCAAGTGTGTGTGTGTATGTGTGTGTGCGTGTGTGTGTGTTTGAGTGTGTGTGTGTGTGTGTGTGTGTTTGCGTGTGTGTGTGAGTGTGTGTGTGGTGCGTGCGAGTGTATGTCAGGTTGTTTTGGTACATTCTCACCTTTAGTTCAGGTGTATCTTCTTTGTGGTTTTCAGCTCGTTTAGTGAGTAAATTTAAAGTTTCTCTTTTTTAACTCAGTTTTTGCATGAATTTTTTTTTTTTTTATAAATCTCCAGTTTCTATGTATTTAGTTGTTGTCCTGCCTTCTCAGTGATGCTATTGGTTGGCTGCTGTAGTGATGGGAGTATGTTGGTGTGAGTGTTTATTTGTGTCTTGATAGTTGAACTTTGACCTCCCAGTCTAACCAGTGACCTGTGTCTCCATCTGACTGGTCCCACAGCCTGTAACCCCAACGCCTGCAGAGCGTCGGGCCGAGGGCTGCAGCCAAAAGGCCTGAGGGTGAAGGAAGTAGCAGATTTTAAAGTTTACACTAAAGGAGCTGGAAGCGGAGAACTCCAAGTCACCGTGAAGGGACCAAGTAAGACACCTGACACCTGTCACCTGTCACCTGTCACATGATTGGTCAGGTGTTCTGAACATCTCTGACTGATGTTTCCTGCAGAGGGCCTTGAGGAGCCGGTGAAGGTGCTGGAGATGGAGAACGGTGTGTTTGAGTGCAACTACTACCCCATTATGACTGGGAAGTACATGGTCAGCATCACCTGGGGAGGACACAGTATCCCACGCAGGTGAGACCTCACCTGGTCCCAACATTTTCATCCTGTGTTTTCATGATGATGTCATGATGTTTGTGAAGTTTCTCTGTGTCTTTAGTTTCAGTTTGTACTCATGATGTAATGATGTGTGATGTGTTTATGATGATGATGATGTTGTGTGTGTGTGTGTTTTCAGTCCATTTGAAGTCCAGGTGAGCGAGGAGGCGGGGCCTCAGAAGGTGAGGGCCTGGGGTCCAGGTCTGGAGACTGGTATGGTGGGAAAGAGTGCTGACTTTGTGGTGGAGGCCATTGGGACGGAGGTGGGGACGCTGGGTAGGTATCAGAGACAGAGATAAATGAAGGCGTCATCAGAGGGACAACAAAGACATAATGAACAGATCCTACGTTATACTTTGGACGTTGCATGTAGTTTTGTTCATTGACTGTGCCGTGTGCAGGTTTCTCCATTGAGGGCCCCTCCCAGGCCAAGATAGAGTGTGACGATAAAGGCGATGGGTCATGTGACGTCCGGTACTGGCCTACAGAACCGGGCGACTACGCTGTCCATGTCATCTGTGATGATGAGGACATTAAGGACAGCCCCTTCATGGCCCACATCCTCCCTGCCACCAACGACATCTTCCCAGAGAAGGTAGGACGCCACCTGACTGAGGTTGATTGACAGGTGTTTGGCGTGATGTTGATGTGATGAGCTGAATGTTCCCGCCCCCTCAGGTGAAGTGTTACGGTCCCGGCCTGGAGCCTCTGGGCTGCATCGTGAACAAACCTGCTGATTTCACCATCGACACTTGCGGAGCTGGCAGAGGAGAGCTGAAGCTCTACGCCCAGGTGAGGGATCCTCCGATCTCAGGTGTCTGTTTGTCTCAATGATGACAGTGACTGACCGACCGGCTGCATTTGTGTCTCCAGGATGCAGAAGGTTTCCCCATCGACATTCAGATCACAGACAATGGAGACAGCACCTACTTCTGTCTTTACGTCCCCACCAAGCCCATCAAACACACCATCATCATCACCTGGGGCGAAGTCAACGTCCCCAACAGCCCGTTCAGGGTAGAACCACAACACCCACACGCCTCCGCCAACAAAGAATAAATTAAGGCAGAACAACAGTCGTTAAGTTTTGAAGAATTCAACAAAAGAAGAACATAAATAACCATGTGAACAGTAAATCACTTTTAAACCAGATGTGTTTATCGTGTGATCTGGATCTGAAGTGACGAGGGAGTTCATTTGACTGTTTGTACCTTTCTGTCTACCTGTCTGTGGACCAGGTGACCATAGGTGAAGGAAGCCACCCAGAGAATGTGAAGGTTTATGGTCCAGGTGTGGAGAAAACAGGTCTGAAGGCCAATGAGCCGACGTACTTTACCGTGGACTGCAGCGAGGCCGGACAAGGTCAGAGGTCATCTTCAAGTCATGTGATGTGATCGTCACATTGGAGACAGTTGATTGATTATTGATTTTACCTGTAGGTGATGTCAGCATCGGGATCAAATGTGCTCCAGGTGTGGTTGCACCTGCTGAGGCCGACATCGACTTCGACATCATCAAGAACGACAACGACACATTCACGGTGAAGTACACACCTCCAGGCCCGGGACAGTACACCATCATGGTGCTGTTCGCTGACCAGGTGAGTGACAGGTGAACAGTGACCAGTGAGAACAGGCAGGTGAGATGAGACACCCAGAAAACCTCTCACCTCTTTTCATGTAACAACAGGAAATTCCCATCAGCCCCTTCAGAATAAAAGTGGATCCTTCACATGATGCAGCTAAAGTCAGAGCAGAGGGCCCTGGACTCAACAGGACAGGTGAGCTGCTCCCACACTAAGACTAAGACACATATGAAGTAGGTACAGAGTCACTTCCTGTCTGTGCTGAGTGCTGATGTGTTTCCTGTGTGCTCACCTGTGCAGGTGTGGAGGTGGGAAAACCCACTCACTTCACCATCTACACTAAAGGAGCAGGTAAAGCTAAACCCGAGGTTCACTTTAGCGCTGCCACCAAAGCCGACGCTGTCAGAGACTTCGAGATCATTGACAACCATGACTACTCCTACACCGTCCGCTACACGGCCGTGCAACAGGTAGGCCACGCCCTCACCGCCCTCACCGCCCTCACCTATCATGTGTGCGGGACCTCAGGTAACAGTGGGTGTATCTATCTCAGGGCAACATGTCCATCGCTGTCTGTCACGGAGGAGACCCTATCCCCAAGAGCCCGTTCAACATCAGTGTGGCCCCGCCCCTTGACCTGAGCAAGGTCAAAGTTCAGGGGCTGAACAACAGTAAGTAAATGGTCTTCACCCAGAGACACGTCCAGGGTCGAAGGTCACAAGTCCTAACCTCTCCCTCCCCACATGTGTTTCTGTGTGGACAGAGGTGGATGTTGGGAAGGATCAGGAGTTCAGCGTCAGCACCCGTGGCGCCGGAGGGCAGGGCAAACTGGATGTCAAGATCACCTCCCCCTCACGTCGACCAATCCCCTGCAAGCTGGAGACAGGAACAGCCAATGAGCTACACACGGTGAAGTACATTCCCCCGGAGGAGGGGCCGTACAGGGTGGACGTCAGCTACGATGGGAACCCCGTCCCAGGAAGTCCCTTCACTGTGGAGGGGGTCATGCCCCCCGACCCCTCAAAGGTGAGTCCCAGCTGCATGAGACATCAAACAGCCCCTTAACTCTGCCCCCTAACCACAACCCTCATCTCTCCTACCTGAACCTCCAGGTCCGCGCCTATGGTCCAGGTCTCCAGGGGGGTGTTGTGGGTAAACCTGCCCCCTTCGCCATCGACACAAAGGGGGCAGGTACAGGCGGTCTGGGCCTGACGGTGGAGGGGCCATGTGAAGCCAAGATTGAGTGTCAGGACAACGGTGACGGCTCCTGCTCTGTGTCCTACCTGCCCACCGAGCCCGGCGAGTATGCCATCAACATCCTGTTCGCCGACCAGCACATCCCCGGGTCACCCTTTAAGGCCGCCATCCAGTCCGTGTTCGACCCCTCCAAGGTGACGGCCAGTGGCCCCGGGCTGGAGCGGGGCAAGGTCAACGAGGCTGGGGCCTTCACGGTGGACTGCTCCAAGGCCGGGGAGGCGGAGCTCACCATTGAGCTGATCTCAGACTCTGGAGCAAAAGCCGAAGTCCACGTCCAGAACAACAGCGATGGGACCTACTCCATCACCTACATCCCCCAGTTCCACGGCATGTACACCATCACCATCAAGTACGGGGGCCACGCGGTGCCCAAGTTCCCCACCCGCCTGCAGGTGGAGCCAGCTGTGGACACCAGCGGGGTTAAGGTCTACGGACCAGGAGTGGAGCCCAGAGGTGAGGGTCACAGGTCACAGGTCACTATTCACACCTGCTCAACCGATCAATATGAGTTATTAATAACTTCAATTTATTATATTCAACACAGATAAAAACACATTTCACCATCTTCACAGATCCTGTAGATCCAGATCCAGATTTTACTCTGGGTCAGAAGTTCAGGTTCACGAACTTTGACCTTTATTTTATGTTATGTATTTGAATGTTTTTGACTCGACTCTGATGTGTGTGATGTTGTAAAGTAATGAAGCCTCAGAGCGTTCAGACTCTGGAGTCTGAGATGCGTTCATGGTCTCTGGGACGTCAGTAAACTCAGCAGGACACTGCAGTTAGTGTCAGAGTCAGAGATGTGACGTCATAAAGACAGTATTGATTAGTCTCTCCTCCTTCATCCCCCTCCCTCCTCCTCTTCCTCCTGTTCCTCCCTTCATATCCCTCTGATATGAACACTAATTGTCTGTGTCCTCCTCTGATGAGTCTTCACTTCCTGTCCACAGGCGTCCTGAGGGAGGTCACCACCCACTTCACCGTGGACGCTCGTGCTCACTTTAAAAGTGGCGGCAGCCATATTAAAACCTGCATCTCCAACCCATCTGGTGCCAACACGGATGCTTACATTACCGACAAGGGGGACGGGACTTACAGGGTGGAGTACACGCCATACGAGGACGGTGAGGAGGTGGAGCTTAGACCACAGGGACCACTGTGTCCACTGGGGTGGGGGGGTGGGGTTTATGGTTGTTTGTTTTTCCGGAGCAACACACAGTGAAATAAAACGAGCCTGTGGCTTTAATTAAGCTCCTGTTTCCCGTCGCCACAGTGACGAGCTCCAGGCTAATGAGCTGTTCATGCCTCCAACACCTAAACACAGAAACACAGTTAATGAGTTCATCATGTCCCAGAACCTGAAAGAACCAGGTCTGAGGCCGGACCTGGACCCAGGTGTAGAGTGAACTCACACACACACACACACACACACACGGTTCTGTCTTTGTAAAGACATAATGAGCCCCCACCTACCCCCACCCCTTCCACCACTGTGGTGTATTAATAGCTGGAGCAGATGGTTTTCCACTGATAGTAACGTGTGACATGTGGGAGCCCCACTGCATTGTGGGACAGAAATACTCAGACTGGTATTTCAGGGGAGGGGGGTGTTGACTTCGTCTGGGACACATGTGGATGTTGGAGAGGTTGCTGGTTCTGCGCCACAGGACAAGGCATCCAATTTAGTTGTTCATTAAAAATCCAGACCAGGTTCTGGTCCATGTGTGGTCCCACCTCCTCTAAAACATCTGGTCCCCCTCTGTCCCTGGTTCTTCAGGTCTGCACCTGATCGAGGTTTTGTTTGATGAGGTCTCTGTACCCAAGAGTCCATTCAGGGTCTCGGTGACCGAAGGTTGTGATCCCAGTCGGGTCCGGGCCTACGGTCCAGGTCTGGAGGAGGGACTGGTCAACAAACCAAACCGCTTCACTGTGGAGACCAGGTGACATCACTGTTACATCACAGCTCTCACACACACCTGAATGTTTCAACCGGCCCAGTCCATCAGAACGTTGTCCTGTCTCCTCAGGGGGGCCGGCACTGGGGGTCTGGGCCTGGCCATCGAGGGTCCGTCTGAGGCCAAGATGTCATGTAAGGACAACAAAGATGGCAGCTGCAGTGTGGAGTACATCCCCTTCACCCCTGGAGAGTATGACGTCAACATCACCTTCGGAGGTCTACCCATCCCAGGTAACAGGTCCACCTGAGCAGGACCCACAATTCAGACTCAGTCCAGGTCCAGAGTCCTAACTCCACTGTCTGTGCTGCAGGAAGTCCGTTCAGAGTCCCCGTCCGGGAGCTAGTGGATCCCAGTAAGGTGAGATGTTCAGGTCCTGGACTGGGGAGCGGAGTCCGAGCTCATGTGCCTCAGACCTTTACCGTGGACAGCAGCAAGGCTGGGGTAGCTCCCCTGGAGGTACAGCTCTACGGGCCCTCAGGTAACACCACAGACCCTGCCCCCCTCCTTTCAGAGTCCTCCAGGTCTCTGCATGTCCAGAGTGGACTGACAGGTTCTTGTGTGTCTCAGGTGTGGCCGAACCCATCAGCATCAGTGACAACGGAGACGGAACTCACACGGTGAACTACACCCCCGCCAACGACGGCCCATACACCGTCTGTGTCAAGTACGCCGACCAGGAGGTCCCCCGCAGGTCAGTCCTCAAGACACCCCTCTCAGACCAGGTCCTGGTCCTCCTGGTCCTGGTCCAGGTCTAACTCACACCTCTCCTCTCAGTCCTTTCAAGATCAAGACGCTGCCAGCTCACGATGCCAGTAAAGTCCGGGCCAGTGGACCAGGTCTGAATGCATCTGGGGTTCCTGCCAGTCTCCCCGTGGAGTTTACCATCGATGCCCGAGACGCTGGGGAGGGTCTGCTGACAGTCCAGATCCTTGTGAGTCCCAGATTCCTCTCCTGGTGTAGACAAGAGGCTAGATACACAAGGGGTTTCACCAAAACCAGACCGGGGTCAGAACCTGTAGAGTGTCTGTTCCGTCTTCATCCCGTTCCTACCTGAGCAGGAACAGGACATTGTAGAGAAAGTTTCAAAGTAAAAGACCAAAAATAAAACATGTCCAGAGAGGTGAGGTCAGAAGTTCAGTTTTAGATCAGCCAGAGCAGGTTCTGATATGAGACCGGACCGGCACCACAGAGCCCAGGTCAGTTCTACAGCCCAGATCATCAAGTTCACAACCATGTCTCTGATCCAGAATCTGCCACAAGATGTTTAGGACCAAAGTCTGTTCATCACTGTAACTGAGCTGGGTGAGCTTCTGATACAGATACAGTCAGTGGAGTCAGAACAGATTCACCTGGTCTGATCAGGACAAGAGTTTAGACCAGGTTTTCTTCTTCTTTTGTCTGAACTGTGTCTGTGTCCCTGACTCTTTTAAACCCCCCCCCCTCCCCTGGTTCACACCCTCCATGTGATGTCCTGTGGGGCCACCGGGGGCCGGGGCCACTGCAGGGTCCAGACGGGTGCAGGCGAGAGGCCTCTGTGTTTGTGGAGGACTGGGAAGGAGGGTGTGGGAGACTCATATAGTAAAGAAAACCATCCCCTTCAGTTTTCTGAAGAGAGGCTGTGTAAGGCCTGCACGCCTTCACCCCCCCTTTCATGCCTTCACCCCCCCCCCCCCCCCCCCCCACCTCTCCTCCCTCTTTAGTGACCCAACATGGCATCTGTGGCCTTGTTAATGAAGATGTCATAAAAACATCACTGATGTATAGATAATCTATCAAATAACTCGAACGTGTCTGTTGAACAGTTAATAACAGTCAATCAATCAATAACTAATTAATCTCCCCACCCCCACCCTCCTGTGGTCTCCATGTGAACTGACTCCATCCAGTTTGTGCTGATGTGATTTTCAGTTCTCCACTAACCAGAGTGCCTCCACCCCCAATCCCCCCACCCCCAACTCCCCTACCTGCACCAAGTAGGTGTAGCACCTGTGTGATGTCATCAAAGAGAGAGAGAGTGAGTGAACACCACTGGTCTCTCACCTGCAGTCGTCCAACAGAACGAAACAAAGTCCTGGTCCCACGTCACAGTTCTGTAATCGATGGTTAATAATGGGATTATTGATCGTTGTTGACGTTTAATGAATGATTAATAAACAGCTTAGTATTATTCATACATTAGCAGCACAGGCTAACTCTTCAGCAGGAAGGAGTTGAGGTTTGTTTGTTAAACGTGGCGCTGGTGGGAGACCACTGAACCTTCACTGTGTTCGCATGAACCCAAACATGGCGCTGACTTCCTGTTGTGTGTCCAGGACCCGGAGGGGAAACCGAAGAAGGCAAACATCCGGGACAATCGGGACGGGACGTACACGGTGTCCTACGTCCCCGACATGGCTGGACGCTACACTATCACCATCAAGTACGGAGGCGATGAGATCCCCTACTCGCCATACAGGATCCACGCCCTGCCCACGGGGGACGCCAGCAAGTGTCTGGTCACAGGTCAGACTCTGCCCCCTCCCACTGCTTCATCAGCCAATCAGAGTTCAGCTTCACTGACTGTTGTTGTTTTCTTACAGTGTCGATCGGAGGACACGGGCTGGGTGAGTTCATCACAGCGGTGATGGATTTAATTCTTTTTCTTCTTCTTCTCCTGTCGACCTGAACTCACTTCCTGAAGTTTGAAGGTTGTACTGATGATGGTGACTAATGATCACAAATAAGATCAATCAGAAACATCAGAGCCCAGATTCACCTGAAACATGAAAACAAAAACAGTTATCTCACACTCCACAGTTAGCAAGAATGTAGCATTAGCATCACATAAGCCTCGGCTGGTTAAGCTAAGTGAGTTAGCCACATCTGAGGCACAAACCAACACTGAGCACTGGAATAAAACAGGTCCTCAGGCTTTTATTTTGAAATTGTATTTTGACTGTTACATCACAACAAAAGTCTTGTTATGTTGCTGACGACACAGGAAGTGTTCAGTCTGATCATCAGTCTGTTGTCATGGTGATGCTTCAATCTGATTGGTCCTCCCTGTCGTCAGGATCAGGTATCGGCCCAACCATCCAGATTGGCGAGGAGACGGTCATCACTGTCGACGCAAAGGCTGCTGGAAAAGGTAAAGTGACCTGTAAGGTGTCGACTCCGGACGGGGCGGAGCTTGATGTGGACGTGGTGGAGAACGCAGACGGGACCTTTGACATTTACTACACAGCCCCCGAACCCGGGAAATATGTCATCACCATCCGCTTCGGGGGGAGCACATCCCCAACAGCCCCTTCCACGTGGTGGTGAGTCCAGACCTGTACAGTCCAGATCTGTAGAATCCAGACCTAGAGAGACCTGTAGAGTCCAGACCAGTTGTGACTTGTTGAGTCCATGAATTAGATTAATAATGAATCTCATAATTAACAGAATTACAACAGATGTTGTGTTTCATGTTTCATGTTTGCCAGTAGCCTTGAGCCATACAATCCTGAGTGTACCCTGAACGCACCACAGAGACCTGACGCTGGAACACCAGGTTGATTTACTGAACTGACTTATTATTCCAGATGTGATTACAGCGAGTCTGAGATAAACCTGGATCTGCAGCTTAATTCTCTGTCTCCAGATGTTTTACCCAGAAGTCTGTGCAGGATACAGCAGAGTAGTAGTCAGTTAATTATCAGCTGATTAAACTTCATGAACCTTAAACCTTAAACTCATCATTAATGGATGGGTGTAACTGAGCGACATCGCGCGCTGTTGTTCGGGTTCAGTTTACGTTTGGTCCTTTCAAAGGGTTAGGGGTTAGTCTCCTTTTAGAGTGAATCACATGGAGCTGATCTCAGTGTGTGGTGTGTTCACTGTCACATTCATGGAGCTCAGAAACACACACGTTGTTGCTCTGGCAAACATGGAGGCTGCAGAGTTGTGTTTGCATGGTTTTTTGTGTGTGTGTATTCCTGACAGTTGCACTTGTTTCCTGTCAGGCGAGTGACACCGTCCAATAATAGAGGAGCCATGTGACAAGCTTCAGTTACAGCAGCCCTACACTCCCTGTGTGGGCTTCACCCCACCCTGGGTACTCACTATTTATATGTGACACTGTCCTCAGATCAGCTCTTCATTAACCTGGTGGAACTGGGGTGGGGTGGGGGGTCGATATCAACCCACATTCACTTATAGATTTCTATCGGCATGAAGCTGCATGTTTAATCTGCATCATCTGGGGGGGGGCATCATAGTGGTTGTGATGCGGGTGGGGGGTCTGCTGACACTGACACTGATTTCTACCTGATGATTAACATCAGTTGCATGTTGTTATTGATGATTAGGTTTGGTTTTGTTCCTTTTAAATTTATTACATTTGTACGAAATGATTATGTTTAATGTGTATTTCTGTATTTATTAATTTTCTTATTATGTTTTATATGTTGTATATTTATTTGATAGTTTTCTGGATGTATTTTATCAGACCAGCCTCCTCACCCCTCATCCCCCTCCTCCCCCTCCTCTCACTGGCTGATTTCCCAGAGTTCCCCGTATGCGGACACTAACATCTCCCTGCTCTGGCTCTGGTTTTAGGCGACCGATGATCCCATCAGCCCGGTGGATGGGATGGAGCCGATGCTCCGCCCTTTCAGCCTGGTCATTCCCTTCACTGTTCAGAAAGGAGAGATCACAGGTAAGACGCCGCTCACCTGTTTAGAGGATGTTGTTATGATGTTGTGGAAAGTCCTTTGAGACAAACAAAAACTCATCTCGTGCTCGTGAGCGAAGATCAATAAATGCCAACACTCACATGAGCGTCAGTCTGATGAAACTGTTTCTTTAATCTCACGATTATTAAACTGCTCCTGGTTCAGACTGAATAAAAATCCAATCACAAAAATCAGTGGTTGCCTGGAGCAGCTGACGATCCTCTGTCCTCATGATGGTAGAAACACACACGACACACTCCTTCACTGCACTGTTTGATTTATTTATAAAATTCATTAAGTGCAAAAGTCAGAGTAGAATAAACGGAGTCTCTGTCACAGGAAGGAAGGTTTAAAGGTTAACTTCAGCGTTATTCTGTTTTTGCTGCTGGACTGTGTCTCCATCTGAGGAGACAATACAGAGAGGCTTCAGACTTCTATTCAGAATAAACAAACCTAACATATTTAGGTCGTTAAAATCTTTATGGGTGGAAGAATTGACCACAAAGCTCAGCGGCAGCCATGACAGACCATCTCTCTGTGACTCATCCTCCAGGTGAAGTTCGGATGCCGTCCGGTCGAACAGCCTGTCCTCACATCACTGACAACAAGGACGGGACGGTCACTGTGAAGTACTCGCCAACTGAGAGAGGTCTGCATGAGATGGACATCAGATACGACGGAAACCACATCCCAGGTAAAAGCTGCCGATCGGAGGTGAAGAGCAGAGCGTCATCAGCGACGAGGTGCAGTCCAGACGCACTCTGTTTCAACTGTAATAAACTCAGGATCACGTTGTGTCTTCTGTTTCAGGAAGCCCTCTTCAGTTCTACGTCGATGCCATCAACAGTGGTCATGTGACGGCGTACGGTCCCGGTCTGAGCCACGGCACCGTGAACAGACCGGCCGCCTTCACCATCGTCACTAAAGACGCAGGAGAAGGTAGAGATAGTAGAGGTGAGAGTAGATGACAGGTGTGTCTTTCGCTCCGCCCTCATCAGTGTGTCTCTGTGCAGGTGGTCTCTCGCTGGCAGTTGAGGGTCCATCTAAAGCTGAGATCAGCTGTAAGGACAACAAAGACGGGACGTGCATCGTGTCCTACCTGCCCACTGCACCTGGAGACTACAACATCATCGTCAAGTTTGATGACAAACACATCCCGGGCAGCCCCTTCACAGCCAAGATCACTGGTAACAGAGTCCTCTAGAAGAACAAACTCCTCCTTCTAGCTCAGAGATCCACCAATCAGATGTTTCCATTAGTCATGTGAATAGATAAATGTGAGGACTGACCCAGGTTCAGCCTCAGGAGGACAGTGATAGTGAGGATGTTGCTGTTTGTCCTTCATGTCCTGATGATCCAAACCTTTTGTCCTGTTGAAGCCGCTGTAGCAGAAGTTGTTGTGTTTGACCTGCAGGTGATGACTCCATGAGGACATCCCAGCTCAATGTTGGCACAGCGACAGATGTTTCCTTGAAGATCACGGAGACAGACCTGAGCAGCCTGACGGCGACCATCAGAGCGCCGTCTGGAAATGAAGAGCCATGTCTGCTGAAGAGGCTTCCCAACAGACACATCGGTCAGTTCCTGTTCAGCTCACGCTAACGCTGCACTGATGCTAACTAGTCCGACATTAATGACCAGTGATGATGGCCTGAGGCTGAGGTGTGCTTCCTGCCTGCAGGTATCTCGTTCACACCGAAGGAAGTGGGTGAACACGTAGTGAGTGTGAAGAAGAACGGGAAACATGTGACCAACAGTCCGTTTAAGATCATGGTGGGTCAGTCAGAGATCGGAGATGCCAGCAAAGTGAAGGTGTACGGTCAGGGCCTGGTGGAGGGACACACCTTCGAGGTGGCGGAGTTCATCGTCGATACCAGGAACGCAGGTGAGAGTCCGAATGTCAGCTTCCTGTTGAAGCTCGAAGCTCAGCATCAGGTGTCTGTGTGTCGTCCTCACCTTGTGATCTGTCAGGTTACGGAGGTCTGGGTCTGTCCATCGAGGGTCCCAGTAAAGTGGACATCAACTGTGAGGACGTGGAGGACGGCACCTGTAAAGTCACCTACTGTCCCACTGAACCAGGAAACTACATCATCAACATCAAGTTCGCAGACCAACACGTCCCAGGTACGAGTCTGACTGACCAGCTCACCTAAGGCTTAAAGAGCGGGCGCCGTTCATCAGACGAGGTTCTGATGTAATAATCTCTGAAGGTTTGATCTTCTCTGACTTCACCAGCTGAAGGAACCACTCCACGTCTCAGGTTAACGTGAACATGTCTCCTCCCCAACAGGAAGTCCGTTCACAGTGAAGGTGTTTGGCGAGGGTCGGATGAAGGAGAGCATCACCAGGAAGCGTCAGGCTCCTTCCATCGCCACTGTGGGCAGCACCTGTGACCTCAACCTCAAAATCCCAGGTGAGTCATGATGTCGCTGACCCCCTCCCGCACCTGTCTGCACCTGTCCTCCCCGCTCCCTCTTCTTCACCTCCTTCTCTTTGTCCCTCATTTCCTCCTCCTCCCCCTGCTCCTCCCGCTGCTTCAGGGAACTGGTTTCAGATGGTTTCGGCTCAGGAGCGTCTGACTCGGACGTTCACGCGCAGCAGCCACACCTACACCCGCACGGAGAGGACGGAGATCAGTAAGACACGGGCGGGGGAGACCAAGAGGGAGGTGCGAGTGGAGGAGAGCACGCAGGTGGGAGGAGATCCCTTCAGAGACGTGTTTGGAGACTTCCTGGGCCGAGACAGTCTGGGCGGCTTCAGTGGCGGCAGCCGACCTCCTCTGCAGGACGGTGTGTGTGTGTGTGTGTGTGCCATGAAGATGATCATCATGGTTACAGGAACCTGCTTCCGCTGCATGTCACTGACAGAAACCTGCCCATGATGCTTCACTCTCATCATCACCTGCTTTTACTTTGACATCTAATTTCCTGTCTTTGTCTCTGTCACCTTCGTCATCATCATCAGCTGAGTCTGGGCCTTGTTCTGTGGTTCTGTGTCAATGTTTGTTTCCACTTAACATCTCACCAACTGAACCTTTAACCAGGTCCAGGACCAGGATCTACATGGAACCGTCCTGATTCACTGTTTTTTATTTTTGAACCTGAAACTTTATTGTCTTGACATTTAGATTCAAATATGAGCAGTGACACGTCTACAGACTTCAGTTTGTAGACAGAACAAGAACCATTAAAACTAAATGTCCCCACAGTGTCTTCATGGACCTGAGACATCGGTTCAGACCAAAACCAACTGAGTTACCATGACAACAGCCTGAGACGATCTGGGCTTTGATGAGAAGCGTGGATGAGGGCGAGGTCGGGGAACAGAACAAGGGCCCAGTTCCCTTCCACCTCTCAGGCCCTGAGCTCTGACTTACTTGAACAATGTCAACTGTAAGTGAGTGAGTGTGAGAGCCTGTAACTGTCCAGAAGATGTGATGGGAATGGGACAGGACCAGGACCAGGACCAGGACATAAACTGACTTGATGATGTGACAATGTGACAATGGGACATTTTGGTTATTCTAATAGATTTCAGGTCGGGGTTCAGGTCCCGGTCCCATTTCGGATTCTGGTACCGGTTCGGATTTTGGTTCCGGCACGGTACCAATTTTGGTTCCGGTACTGGTTCGGGTTCTGGTACCGGTACCGGTTCGGGTTCCGGTTCCGGTTCGGATTTTGGTTCGGTACCGGTACCGATTCGGGTTCTGGTACCGGTACCGATTTTGGTTCCGGTACCGGTACCGATTCGGGTTCGGTACCGGTTCGGATTTTGGTTCCGGTACCGGTTCGGGTCCTGGTACCGGTTCGGGATCCGTACCGGTTCGGGTTCTGGTACCGGTACCGGTTCGGGTTCTGGTACCGGTACCGGTTCGGATTTTGGTTCCGGTTCCGGTACCGGTTCGGATTTTGGTTCCGGTACCGGTTCGGGTCCCGGTACCGGTTCGGGATCCGGTACCGGTTCGGGTTCTGGTACCGGTACCGGTTCGGGTTCTGGTACCGGTTCGGGTTCTGGTACCGGTACCGGTACCGGTTCGGATTTTGGTTCCGGTTCCGGTACTGGTTCGGATTTTGGTTCCGGTACCGGTACCGATTTTGGTTCCGGTACCGGTACCGATTCGGGTTCCGGTACCGGCACTGGTTCGGGCCCCGGCACCAGAACCCGATCCCGAACCGGGATCCGAACCCGAACCGGTACCAGAACCCGAACCGGTACCGGTACCGGAACCCAAATCCGAACCGGTACCGGTACCAGAACCGGTACCGGAAACCGGTACCGGAACCCGATACGGTACCGGTACCAGAACCCGAACCGGTACCGGAACCAAAATCCGAACCGGTACCGGTACTGGAACCCGATCCGGTACCGGTACCAGAACCAGAACCGGTACCGGAATCCGAAACGGGACCGGGACCTGAACCGGACCAGGAGCAGTTCCATTCCAATGGTTCCGCTGATGATCTCCGGAACCAAAATCTGAACCGGTACCGGAACCTGAATTGGTACTGGTACCGGAACCAAATTCCATCTGAATCTGATTGGACGGTCCAGTCACAGACTTGTCCAATCAGAGGGCAGGTGGTTTATCTTAACCTGGTGCTGTGGTTTTATACCTCTGATGGATCTGGTGCTAGTTCTGGTCCTGGAGATCCATAAGCCCCGCCCACAGCTCTCATCAAGTCAGTTTATGTCCTGGTCCTGGTCCTGTCCCGTTCCTATCACAGCATCTGGACCCTTTCATGGTCTCACACTCACTTACAGCTGACAGTGTTCAAGTCAGTCAGGGTTCAGGGCCTGAGAGGTGGAAGGGAATTGGGCCATTTTTTCCCCGACCTCGCCCTCACTTTGCTGTGACCCCGGCCTGGTCCATCACCTTAATGACTGCGTTTCAGTCTGGTCTCTTACAGACCATAGACTGTATATGACTTAGGCTCGTTCACATCAAGTGTGTCAGTGTCCCATCAAGTCAGTTTATGTTCTGGTCCTGGTCCTGTCCCATTCCCATCACATCTTCTGGACAGTTACAGGCTCTCACACTCACTCACTTACAGTTGACATTGTTCAAGTAAGTCAGAGCTCAGGGCCTGAGAGGTGGAAGGGAACTGGGCCCTTCCGTTCCCCGACCTCGCCCTCATTTTGCTCTGACCTCGGCTTGGTCAGCTGATGTTGTTCCGGTCAGTTTGGGTTCAGGCTCTGAGAGGTGGAAGGGAACTGGGCCCCTGTGTCCCCGGCCTGGTCCGTCACGTTAATGAGGCTTACTGATGTATTAACAGTGTGTGATCCACGTGCATGTTTCTTCATGTTTTGTAGACCAGAATCCGTCTGATCCATGTCTCTCCTTCTCTTTGACCCCCCACCCTCAGGTGAGGCAGGTAACCAGGAAATGACGGCTCAAGTGACGAGTCCTGGAGGAAAGACAGAGGATGCGGAGATCATCAAAGGGGAAGACAGCACCTACAGTGTCCGCTTCATCCCTCAGGAGATGGGCCCTCATACTGTTAATGTTAAGTACCGGGGCCAACATGTGCCCGGAAGCCCCTTCCAGTTCACTGTGGGGCCCCTGGGAGAGGGAGGGGCCCACAAGGTCCGGGCTGGAGGAACTGGACTGGACCGAGGGGTGGCCGGGATCCCAGGTGAGCTATCACTCTCTCATTCTTCACCTTCATCATGTTCAGTTGGTTCAGATCTGGTTGGTAATGGTCCAACATGTGGTGTGTTTCAGCTGAGTTCAGTATCTGGACCCGTGAGGCTGGGGCCGGGGGCCTCTCCATCGCCGTGGAGGGGCCCAGCAAGGCCGAGATCACCTTTGAGGACAGGAAGGACGGATCCTGTGGAGTTGCCTACGTGGTCCAGGAACCCGGTGAGACATTGACTCTGCAGTACTTCTACAGAAGTTGTGTTACAGAGTGTGTGACATCACTGATGATGTCATGATGTGTTTATCTCACGTCTTCTCTCTCCAGGTGATTATGAGGTTTCAATTAAATTTAATGACGAACACATCCCAGACTCTCCGTTTATTGTCCCTGTCGCCACACTGTCGGATGACGCCCGCCGCCTCACCATCACCAGCCTGCAGGTGAGAAGGCACCGCAGCTGCTCCTTGTTAAAACCTGCAGCGTCTCCTTATTAGTGTGTGACAGATCATGTGTGTAAATGTATCTTTGTGTTTGACCTCTGACCTTTATGTGTGTCCTCATGCACGTTTACACAAAGACAATCCTCTGTTTAAGAAGAATCGTTGTATTTTAGATATTTAAATAAAAGCTGAACAGAATCAATAAAAAAATCAATAATAATAATATTCGACATTGTAACTGTTGTTTTCACTCGTTCATCTCGTTAAGTTGTTAATAAACTGTTCAATATTCAACGATGCTCACAGTGTATTAGCATCATGCTAACAGATACATCCTTTGCTCTGCATCAGGAGATGGGTCTGAAGGTCGGGCAGGAGGCCTCATTTGCTGTGCAGCTGAATGGAGCCAGAGGTTTGATCGACGCCAAGATCCACACACCATCAGGCGCCATAGAGGAGTGTTATATCACCGAGATGGACAGTGGTGAGAGCCAATAGCCACGCAGAGTTCAGACGAGGCCCCTGAGGCTGGAGTCTGAGTCTTTTCAGGTTGTTTTCCACAGAATGATAAAAATGTTCATCTCTATGCAGATGACACTTAAATCTATATAGGTATTGATCCTATTGATCCTGACGAGCCCTGACACCTCTGACCTCCTTCACTAGGGTTAAGGCTGAAACTCTCACATCTGTAGGTTACCCAGAATTCCCTAGAACTGAATCAGAACCATACAGATCCTGATTTGACCCGTTTCCACAGACCAACACGCCATCAGGTTCATCCCGCGGGAAAATGGCGTTCACTCCATCGATGTTCGTTTCAATGGCAGCCATGTCCCAGGCAGCCCCTTCAAGATCCGAGTGGGAGAGCCAGGGCAGGTCGGAGACCCCGGCATGGTGTCAGCGTTTGGACCGGGTCTGGAGGGAGGAACCACAGGTACACACCAACAAAACACAGGTTCACTAAAAGCCCTGATTGATCCAGTAAAGAAAGTTAAACAGCGTTGTCTCTGCCAACAGGTGTGGCCTCAGAGTTCATCGTGAACACCTGTAATGCCGGCGCCGGAGCTCTGTCCGTAACCATCGACGGTCCGTCCAAAGTGAAGATGGACTGTCAGGAATGTCCGAGGGCTACAAGGTCTCTTACACCCCCATGGCCCCTGGAAGCTACCTGATCTCCATCAAGTATGGGGGACCCCAGCACATTGTAGGGAGCCCTTTCAAAGCCAAGGTCTCAGGTGAGTGGGTGGAGTTTCAACACCATGGAGGCTGTGGTCCTGTACTCAAGTCACATTAACTTGGTACAGGTCTGAGTTCAAGGCTCTGATTCCTCTTTATATTTAGTAACAACTGGATCCAGATCAGTGTTTATAGGTTTATGACAGAAGTGTCAACAGCTAATGTGTCTCTTGTCTCTGCAGGACCTCGTCTCTCTGGGGGACACAGTCTCCACGAGACATCGTCTGTTCTCGTGGAAACTGTCACCAAGTCATCAGTGATGGGCGGGGCCTTTGCCTCTCTACCTAAATTCTCTTCAGACGCTAGTAAAGTCATCTCCCGCGGCGCCGGTCTGTCGAAAGCCTTTGTGGGTCAAAAGAACACGTTCACAGTCGACTGCAGCAAAGCAGGTGAGGACAGGAAGTGAGAGACAGAGACCGATGATGGACAGGTAACACCTGAGAGATGTTCACTGTGTCTCTGTATCGGTCTCTGCAGGAACCAACATGCTGATGGTCGGCGTCCACGGGCCCAAGACGCCGTGTGAGGAGGTTTACGTCAAACACATGGGAAACAGGATGTACAACGTCACCTACACCGTCAAAGAGCAGGGCAGCTACATCCTCATCGTCAAGTGGGGGGACGAGAACGTCCCTGGGAGTCCCTTCCACGTCACCGTCCCCTGAACCTGAACGTGACATGCACCCCCACCCCCACCACCCCACCCTCCACCGTGCACTGACTGTTTCACACTTTGTGCCAAACTCTGGTTTCTCCTGTTGAACCTGTTTCCTGAATCTCTGCAGCAGCTTCACACTGTTAATTAGTCTGAACTCACCTGAGTGTGACCTCACCATGTGACCTGACACTGAGACGCCAGCATGTAAAAACACAAGAGGTGAGCTCAGATTTAGGACTGTGGTGGGGACAGGTGAGGGGACAGGTGAGGGGGCAGTGCTGCTGTGGAACTCACCTGCTGCTCTCACCTGGCTCAGTGACATCACCAGCCTGTGCAGGTGATCAGCTGTTCCCTCCTGTGATTTTCATTGGTCTAATGGGGGGGGGGGGGGTGTGGGGGGGTACAGTGTATTTGTGAACAGTGAAAACACGGTGATGATGTTGCTTTGACACAGTGAGTGACATTTTATAGTGATTTTATATGTATCAGAATAAATGTAACTGTTTGATATGTTCAGATTGTGCAGGCATAATTAAAATTCATCTGCTGATGTCACACAAAGGGGGTGGAGTCTGTCCACAGGTGCACACATGATCACAACACCAGAGACAGAATTTGCTGCTCAGGTAAAATGATGTTACTAAAACTGAGCTGCTAATAATGATTTAACAGGTGGAGCTTTTATTGTGAAAGGGCAACAACTTCTAAAGATCACATAGTAAATAAAAATTGTTCATTACTGCAAAATCAAACAAGTCACTGATGTTTGTTCCACATGTGACAAAGTCAAATAGAAGAAACATCATTAATCACCTGGCTAATTATCTGCAGACACAGAAACAGTGGCTGTTGTTGCAGCAGGAGTCCAGCAGGGGGCAGCAGATCTTCATCCGACAGAAACTCAGGACCCAACACTCACAGAAAGGGCTTTTATTGTGAAAATATCTTACACAATCTCATAAACAAGAAGAAGAGTGTTACACTCATTTAACCCTAACTCTTCTCCACCTCCTCCTCCTCCTCCTCCTCCTCCTTTTTCTTCTTCTACTTCTAAATTAAAGTTAAACACCTGCTGTATGAGGTTGGTGAAGATGAAGATGAGTGTTGCCCCCCCCCCCAGCAGCAGTAGTCTTATTATTAGTCTGAATGGACTGTTGAAATTAATGCCTCTGTGGGTGTGTGTGTGTGTGTGTGGGGGGGGGGGGGGGGGGGGGCGGCAGCAGAGAAGCTAAATTTACATCCTCCCAATTTAACCAGGCGAGCTCTAATCTGGGAGACAACCCCCCCCCCCCCCCCCCCCCCCTGGCCACACACAGCCTCAGCTTGTCTGGAGCCTGAGAGCTGAGATAGAGACATGACCTCTGACCTTTTCAGGTTCTGAACGTTCAACAGGAAGACAAAGATTTCCCCTCAGTTACTGCTCCACTGTGAAGATATATGTAATCTATATACAGTATATGTACACACACACACACACACACACACACACACACAGTATCACCTAATCATTGATCTCCAGAGGACAAAGTGTCTTGTTAGTCAATCAAATATCTGCTGAGACTCACTACTACATAACTGTCACTGTGGAAACACTGCTGCTCCTGTCACACTGTGTGTGTGTGTGTGTGTCTGTGTGTGTGTGTGTGTGTGTGTGTGTCAGTAATTAACTCTCCATCACTGACACATTAATTGGAACAAAGACGTGAACTGACGAGAACAAAGATAAGCATACGAAAGCTGTGTGTGTGTGTTGTACTAACAAGCAGCAGGGGGAGGGGGGCCTGGGGGGGGGGCTGGAGTCGGGGGACTGTACTGAGTCCACAGACCCTCAGGTGGAGCTTTTAAAACACACACAGTGCTACTGTAACTGATTTCTCTGTCCAGATGTTTCCAGCTGGATGTGATGGACAGCTGTGACTCCTCCTCCTCGACAGGTGGCTGTGTACCTTGTCTCCCAGAGGATTCTGGGAACTGGAGCGTGGGGGAACACACACGTTTGTCCAATCACATGGCTCCTGAGTGAGAGCGGCACATTGTGTGTGTTCCTGAGTTAGGCTCAGAACCACAGTTCCCACAATGCTTGGAGACAGTGAGTCTGTCACTGAGGAAGAAGAGTGATGAAGACTCACAGGAGGAGGAAGTCAGCGTGTGTGTGTGAGGTGGGAGGAGTCTGTCTCTCAGGTAACCTCCTTAAACGGTCAATATATTTTAGTTGTGTCTCACTGGCTACTGCAATGACCCACAGCTCTGCTCCCATGATCGATCAGCAGGATGAATGGACGCTTCCAGTTGGCACGGCAACCCACCCTTCCTTCAAGGTGATGATCCTCAGTGAGTCTCCATCACCATCGTCTCTTCAGTTTGTTTCACTGAGGTGAATCAGTTTCACACTCACCTTGGTGTCACCTCAGCTCTGACGCTCAGGTGATTGTTTCCATTAAACCGACCGAGCTGTTCCTTCTCATCAGGCTGCACAGGTGTGTGTGGGGGGGGCAGAGAGATAATGAGGAGTGTCCATGGTGAATACAAGGTGTCAAGGTGTCCTCTGAACAGAGACACACAGGGACATGTTGAGGTGTTTTCAGATTCAGCCTCTGTCTGAAGCTCTGAGGTCAGAGGTCACTGACTCTCAGGTGTGTGACATCAACACTCAGCCTCAGCTGTCAGACTCCACCCACATCTGGACACACAGACACATCTGGAGAGGAGAGGAGAGGCGGAGCTTATGTAACTGACAACAGTGTCAGTCTGAGACACAGACACTGATCCATCATCACATTGATTTGACCTCGTCCTCAGAGGAGGAGGAGCAAAGTGATGGATGAAGATCAATGAGAAAACACTGGTCCTGAAGGTTCCATAGACGCGTGTGCATGAGAGGACGCCGGCATACACACGATTACAGAAAAAACAGTGTGTGTGTCCTCTGCAGATGTTGTAATCCAGATGTTTGTGGAGTAGAAACTGAACTTTAACCTTTTAAAGATGTTTCAGCCTGTTACACAAGTTCAAAGAAAACACACATCCTCAGAGTCGTGTGTGTGTGTGTGTGTGTGTGTGAGAGAGAGAGAAACAGACTGATCTCAGATCATCCTCTGTTGTTTCCCAGAATTCATTTGGTCTCTGTTTTCTTTCATCTGAGTTCAACGGTAAAGTCAGCTTAGTGTGTGTGTGTGTGTGTGTGTGTGTGTGTGTGTGTGTGTGTGTGTGTGTGTGTGTTGGGACTCAGCTCCCTCAGTGCAGACAGTGGACTGAACCTCTGACTGCAGCAGGGATGAAGATGAAGATGAAGATGAAGATGACCTTTTCTTTTTTAAGTATTTTTGGGGCATTTTTGCCTTTATTGGACAGAACAGTGTGGAGAGGTAGAGAGAGGGAGAGAGAGGCAGAGAGAGGTAGAGAGAGGGAGAGAGAGGTAGAGAGAGGGAGAGAGAGGCAGAGAGAGGCAGAGAGAGGTAGAGAGAGGCAGAGAGAGGCAGAGAGAGGCAGAGAGAGGGAGAGAGAGGTAGAGAGAGGCAGAGAGAGGTAGAGAGAGGTAGAGAGAGGCAGAGAGAGGCAGAGAGAGGCAGAGAGAGCAGAGAGAGGTAGAGAGAGGCAGAGAGAGAGGCAGAGAGAGGTAGAGAGAGGCAGAGAGAGGCAGAGAGAGGCAGAGAGAGGTAGAGAGAGGCAGAGAGAGGTAGAGAGAGGCAGAGAGAGGCAGAGAGAGGCAGAGAGAGGGAGAGAGAGGCAGAGAGAGGCAGAGAGAGGGAGAGAGAGGTAGAGAGAGGGAGAGAGAGGCAGAGAGAGGCAGAGAGAGGTAGAGAGAGGCAGAGAGAGGCAGAGAGAGGGAGAGAGAGGTAGAGAGAGGCAGAGAGAGGTAGAGAGAGGTAGAGAGAGGCAGAGAGAGGCAGAGAGAGGCAGAGAGAGGTAGAGAGAGGCAGAGAGAGGCAGAGAGAGGTAGAGAGAGGCAGAGAGAGGCAGAGAGAGGCAGAGAGAGGTAGAGAGAGGCAGAGAGAGGTAGAGAGAGGCAGAGAGAGGCAGAGAGAGGCAGAGAGAGGCAGAGAGAGGGAGAGAGAGGGAGAGAGAGGTAGAGAGAGGCAGAGAGAGGTAGAGAGAGGCAGAGAGAGGTAGAGAGAGGCAGAGAGAGGTAGAGAGAGGGGAGAGAGAGGCAGAGAGAGGAGGCAGAGAGAGGCAGAGAGAGGTAGAGAGAGGTAGAGAGAGGGAGAGAGAGGCAGAGAGAGGCAGAGAGAGGCAGAGAGAGGCAGAGAGAGGGAGAGAGAGGGAGAGAGAGGGAGAGGGAGAGAGAGGGAGAGAGAGGTAGAGAGAGGCAGAGAGAGGCAGAGAGAGGCAGAGAGAGGGAGAGAGAGGGAGGAGGAGAGAGAGGTAGAGAGAGGCAGAGAGAGGCAGAGAGAGGGAGAGAGAGGGAGAGAGAGGGAGAGAGAGGTAGAGAGAGGCAGAGAGAGGTAGAGAGAGGCAGAGAGAGGGAGAGAGAGGGGGAGAGAGAGGTAGAGAGAGGCAGAGAGAGGTAGAGAGAGGCAGAGAGAGGCAGAGAGAGGTAGAGAGAGGCAGAGAGAGGCAGAGAGAGGCAGAGAGAGAGAGGTAGAGAGAGGAGAGAGAGAGGGAGAGAGAGGCAGAGAGAGGCAGAGAGAGGCAGAGAGAGAGCAGAGAGAGGGAGAGAGAGGGAGAGAGAGGTAGAGAGAGGCAGAGAGAGGTAGAGAGAGGCAGAGAGAGGGAGAGAGAGGAGAGAGAGGGAGAGGAGGGAGAGAGGGAGAGAGAGGGAGAGAGAGGTAGAGAGAGGCAGAGAGAGGCAGAGAGAGGCAGAGAGAGGAGAGAGAGGGAGAGAGAGGGAGAGAGAGGTAGAGAGAGGCAGAGAGAGGCAGAGAGAGGGGAGAGAGGGAGAGAGAGGGAGAGAGAGGTAGAGAGAGGCAGAGAGAGGTAGAGAGAGGCAGAGAGAGGGAGAGAGAGGGAGAGAGAGTAGAGAGAGGCAGAGAGAGGCAGAGAGAGGGAGAGAGAGGTAGAGAGAGGTAGAGAGAGGGAGAGAGAGGTAGAGAGAGGGAATGACGTGCAGTAAACGGCGGCGGATGCAGGATTCAAACTGAGGCCGACTGTATGTCGCCCCAGAAGATGACCTTATTAGTTTGTGACCCCCCCCCACAAACACACACTCACCTGTCTGTCACATACCATCTTGTTTAATAAACAGGAAATACAGGAAATAACCTGTGTGGACATTTACCCCTCCCCCTCTCCCCCTCTCCCCCTCCCAGGAGCCTCAGAGGCTTTATTCTCCATTTCTATTTATAGTCTTAACCCCCCCCCCACACACACACACACACTCACACACCCCATCCCCATCCCTCCCCCACCTTCTCTACAGAGAAAGATTGTTTTCTAACAGGACAATGAAAACTGGGGGGGGTCACCGCGCACACACTTGTAAGGAGGACACACCTAAACAGACTGACTCACCTTGTTAATTGTTGCTTCGTTGACTGCAGCTCATTCACTCTCACAACAATCAATACCAATCAATAATCACTACTTCAGCTGGTTGTCCAGATGAATGAGCTTCATTAATAATTCTGCATCAGCTGATCCAGGATCAGACCTCAACCTTTATTTACGTTTTTGTTGACCAGTTAATCAATAAATGATCCCAATGATCACCTGGACACAGTGATCAGGAGGAGGGAAACTTCCTGTAGGAGGCAGAGCTAAAACTGTGTACAGTGACCCCCCCCCCCCACTGTGGAGAAAATCAACTTTATTGACTTTAACATCTCAGCCCGACTACCCACAATGCACCAGTGATCGTCCTGCTGCTGCCTTTGTTGTGTGAATTATTAAAATCCACTGGAAGCAGCTACATAATTTATTTTTATTACGTTACCACGACGACATAATTACAGATGTCAGGATGAATCATGGCGGAGATTGACTACACACACACACACACACACACACCTCTTCACCACATGGAGGAGGTGTGTGTGTGTGAGAGAGAGAGAGCAAACTGCTGCACCATTAACATCATTAGATAATTTGAACCATATTGTCCAGATGTGTCCTGACAGATGTTTCTGTGTCACACACACACACACACACACACACACACACCTCCTGACCAATCAGAACTCAGGTGCAGTTGAACAGTGATGGTGCTGCCCTCTGTGTTCACAGCAGGAAACACCTGCCCTACCTGTGTGAGGAAGATGTTTACAACACACACACACACACACACACACACACACACACACACAGAGGATGTTTTGGCCTGAGGCAGAGAGGATCCTGGCCTTCATTTGTCTGACACAGTTTCACACGATAAAGATGCTGTGTGTGTGTGTGTGTGTGTGTGTTCTCCAGTTGGCCACAGTGGATGTGGTGCAGACAGGAAGTAGTTGAGCTCCTGGTGCATTATTCATCAGCTGGTCAGTAAACACATCATGACTATAGGTGTGAATGAGCAGCAGAGAGGAGGCGGTGACATCGCTCAGTCACGTGAGACCAGGTGAACGAAGAAGGGGAGGGACTCCTGGTCAGACTCTGTGCGAGTGTTTGTGTGTGTGTGTGGGGAGGGGGCCAGGCTTCCCAGGTTGTTTTGGTAACCTGAACGCCCTTCGTGTACAGATAGATAATGTAATTTACAGACGCTCCCTGAACACCTCACACGTCACGTAGACGCCAGCAGTCCCTCCTCTGTCGGCATGGCGGCTCAGGTGAGCGCAGACAGGTGAAACGACGATCTGAGGCTGGAGGAGCTCGGTGAGTCAGGCCGGCAGCACGAGCCTGTTGTCTGTGTGGTGGTTCAGTGGTTAAACTGTATGTTATTTTATCCCGGGGGGGGGGGGTCGCATCAACATGGCTGGTCATACTAAGCTAGTTGCTAAGCTAAACACCACATGTATGTGGTGGCGCGGGCAGGTGTGTATGTTCAGGTCGGTTCCTGTGTTCAGGGGGGAACACGTGTCCAGGTGAACTAGGTTTGATGTAAACAGAGGACATGTGGACATGACGTGTGACAGTCTGACTGACTGAGTCCCTCTGGGACATGACCCGAGGAACTGCTTGGTCCTGGTCCGGCTCTCCATCGCTGCTCCGGGGTGTCGCCTTCACGTCGGGCCGTTGACCGGTGGATGCTCCTCATCTTCTGGGACTTTTTTCCTCCTGAGAGTCTGAGATTAGTTTCTGTTCTTGAGCCCAAAATGAACTAAGAACTGAATAAAGCTGACGTCATAGAGAAAGTGAAGGTGACAACCAGAAGAACAAGTGTGAGTGAAGTCAAAGGAGGAAACTGAGAGCTAGTTTATTGTGTTTGTCTGGAGCAGCAGAATGAACCCGACTCTGACAGGAAGTTCACATGGAGACACGTGTGTGCAGCTCCTGTGTGCTGGAGGCAGCTGGAGGTGTAGATGTTACACCCAGGTCAGCAGTGTGATGAAGGGAAGGTTACACACACACACACACAGGTTACACTTAGCCCAGCAGAAATTACCAGTGTGCACCTGGGCGGCCTCACTGTCGTTAATATTTATGTATCTGCAGCCGATCGATCGAGCGCTCACTGTTTTCACTGTTTAATGAAAGTCAGGGTCTGAATACTGATCACACACACACACACACACACACACACACACAGACCTTATTTACTGGGGTGGACTCCTGAGGAGGAACCATGAGGTCATCAGACACATAGGTCGTCCTGACATCAGGTCATGGAGCGGAAATATATATCTTAATTGATCAATTCCTAATGAGATCAATAAACCTGATCAGATCAGTATGAAGGAGGACGAAGTGAACTGAGGGAAGTTCAGGTCAGTTATTAAACATCTGGAAGTGACAGATGGGGGGGGGGGGGGGTGGAGGAGAGGAGAGAAGTTGGAAACAAGCACCAGGAGACACCACTGTTGTCATGACAACATGATGCTGCTTCATTAAAACACTCCTGCTGACCTCAGTCACCTTTAACCTCAGTGACCTTTGACCTTAGGCTGAGAACTAGGATTCTAACAAATCAAGAGTTCCCTGTTCTCTCTCTCTCACACACACACACACACACACACACACTGCGGTCACCCTCTGTGGTTTTCAATCAGACCTCAGTAATGGTTTTTCTTCTGTGCGTGGAGACGATGGGTACGTGTATCAATCATAATCAGCTGACTGTTCCCTCCTCGTGAGGACATCCCTGTTGTCATGACAACCTGCTGACACACACATATACACACACACCTTCAGTGATGCATAAAATGTTTGTGATTGGACCTGTTGATGCAGCAGGACATTAAAGGGATACTTCACCCAAAATCGATAATTCACCCATTCTCTCCTCACCGTCGTCCCAGCCAGGGTTTGGAGCGCCAAAACACACACACGCTATGAAACATCCAAATACCTCCACACTGCTCGGCCGCGCTGACCCAAGTGTCCTGAAGCCCCGACATGAAAAAGTTGTTTGGATGTTTTACAGTGTTTTTTTTGGTGATTCCACCACCGTTACATGAAAATCCCACCTGGAACTCCAAACGCGTTTTGATTCTCCAAAAGTTCTCCAAACCCTTCGTTGCTATGACGGTGAGAGATTCTGGGTGAAGAATCCTTTTAATGATGCTGCGGTGTTGTTTCTCTGTCCCTCAGAGATGAGGCCATGTGACCATGAGACAGAATCAAACTATAAACTGGGTGTTAGTGCAGGATTACTGACACCTGGTTCAGGTCTTGTTCAGGTCTGGTTCAGGTCTGGTTCAGGTCTGGTTCAGGTCAGATTCAGGTCTGGTTCAGGTCTGGTTCAGGTCAGGTACAGGTCTGGTTCAGGTCAGGTACAGGTCTGGTTCATGTCTGGTTCAGGTCTTGTTCAGGTCTGGTTCAGGTCTTGTTCATGTCTGGTTCATGTCTGGTTCATGTCTTGTTCAGGTCTTGTCAGGTCTGGTTCAGGTCTGGTTCAGGTCAGATTCAGGTCTGGTTCAGGTCTGGTTCAGGTCAGGTTCAGGTCTGGTTCATGTCTGGTTCAGGTCTGGTTCAGGTCTGGTTCAGGTCAGGTACAGGTCTGGTTCATGTCTGGTTCAGGTCTTGTTCAGGTCTGGTTCAGGTCTTGTTCATGTCTGGTTCATGTCTGGTTCATGTCTTGTTCAGGTCTTGTTCAGGTCTGGTTCAGGTCTGGTTCAGGTCAGATTCAGGTCTGGTTCAGGTCTGGTTCAGGTCAGGTACAGGTCTGGTTCAGGTCAGGTACAGGTTGGTTCAGGTCTTGTTCAGGTCTGGTTCAGGTCTGGTTCAGCTCTTGTTCAGGTCTTGTTCAGGTCTGGTTCAGGTCTGGTTCAGGTCTTGTTCATGTCTGGTTCAGGTCTTGTTCAGGTCTGGTTCATGTCTGGTTCAGGTCTGGTTCAGGTCAGATTCAGGTCTGGTTCAGGTCTTGTTCAGGTCAGGTACAGGTCTTGTTCAGGTCTGGTTCAGGTCTGGTTCATGTCTTGTTCAGGTCTGGTTCAGGTCTGGTTCAGGTCTGGTTCAGGTCTAGTGTGACTTGCTGTTACTGACACCGTGTGACATTCACTGACCCACACTGCTGTTCATTCATTACACTGCCTGTCACAGCGACGCGTTCACTGACCACTGATGACTGTAAACGTATACTCAGTCGCTGTCAGCTGTTTGATGCGCAGCAGAGACTCGTGTCAACACGCACACACTCCTGTGCTGCTGACATTTGAACGTGTCAGGACGAGCCTCATTGACCACAGCAGAGGCGTCACCGCGACAACCAGAGCTTGCTCCGTGTTTCCTCCTTCACGTTTCCTCTGCCTCATGCTGCAGCAGCTACTCTGATGATTATGATAATGAGATGAGGCAGAGATGAAGATGAAGGAGCAGGTGAAGATGGAGGAGGCTGATTTCCTCCTCTGGGCTGAGCACAGATCCAGAGAGAGGACGTCGGTTACTGAGCTGCAGTAAAACGAGGATTCAGTTGATGGATGGAGTGATAAAGAGGAGGAGAATAAAAAAAGAAAGGGAGCCGGGGGAGGAGGGAGGGGGAGAAAGAGGTAGTTGGAGTGAAGGACACGAGTTCAGGGTCTGAGTTCATCAGTTTTACAGCAACAACAGGAACATTTTCAAAGCTGAAGCAGAGAGAAACACTGAGCTCCTCTCAGAGCCCAGAACCAGGTCCATGACCAGGACCAGAACTGACCTGACCAGAACCAGAACCAGAACCAGAACCAGAACCAGTGAGAACACAGGGAAGCAGGGGTTTGGACTCAGAGTCAGTGAATGTCTCAGCAGCTGATAAACATCATGCAGGAGCTGAAGTGCAGCAGAAACAGGAGCTGCTCATCGACTCACAGCTGAGCTGCTTATACAACCAGGCTGATAAGAACGAGAGAGAGAGGATGTAAATCACAGAGAGGGGGGGTGGGGGGCGGGTTCATTATTGTTAGCAGGCTGAGCGCTGCAAAGCATGCTGGGACAGAGCGAGGAGGGGGAGGAGACACAGGAGGGAGTTCAGAGACACGGATAAAGAAGATGAGCGGTTGGAGTTTAACACACCTGTGATGTTCACCTGTGGTGACGTGTAGTAGTGTTCACCTGTTGTAGTAGTATTCAGCTGTAGTAGTGTTCAGCTGTAGTAGTATTCAGCTGTAGTAGTGTTCAGCTGTAGTAGTATTCAGCTGTAGTAGTGTTCATCTGTTGTAGTAGTATTCAGCTGTAGTAGTATTCAGCTGTAGTAGTATTCAGCTGTAGTAGTGTTCATCTGTTGTAGTAGTATTCAGCTGTCGTAGTATTCAGCTGTCGTAGTATTCAGCTGTAGTAGTATTCAGCTGTCGTAGTGTTCACCTGTTGTAGTAGTATTCAGCTGTAGTACTATTCAGCTGTAGTAGTATTCAGCTGTCGTAGTGTTCACCTGTTGTAGTACTATTCAGCTGTAGTAGTATTCAGCTGTAGTAGTATTCAGCTGTCGTAGTGTTCACCTGTTGTAGTAGTATTCAGCTGTAGTACTATTCAGCTGTAGTAGTATTCAGCTGTCGTAGTATTCAGCTGTAGTAGTATTCAGCTGTCGTAGTATTCAGCTGTAGTAGTATTCAGCTGTCGTAGTATTCAGCTGTCGTAGTATTCAGCTGTATTAGTATTCAGCTGTAGTAGTATTCAGCTGTAGTAGTATTCAGCTGTAGTAGTATTCAGCTGTAGTAGTAAGGTGAGAAACAGGTGTGTTTTTATACCTTTTCAAAATAAAAGTCTCTGCCTGCCACCATGATGTGACCCTGCAAACTCTTCTCTGCCTGAGAGACTCTTCACCTGTTTAACATGTAAATCAGAGCTGCAGAGAAACACCCAGACATCAGAGTGGGCTCACCTGGATGGGGGAGGAGGAAGAGGAGGAGGAAGAGGAAGAGGAGGGGGAGGAGCTGAGCTGTCAGCTGAGGAGACAAAGAGACAAGGATCATCGTGTTTGTGAGACATCGATAATAAACCGGCAAGAAGAGGAGGTAGTGATGATGATGACGATGATCCTGACAGGATGATGAAGATAACAGTGCTGCAGAGGGAGGGAGGGAGGGAGGAGGGATGGAGGGAGGAGGGAGGACGGAGGAGGGAGGACGGAGGAGGGAGTTACAGCTGCATCGTCCTGCTGAAGAGAGGAGAGGAAAACTGAGTGTGTGTTGGTCTCACTCCACAAGACCTCAGGAGGAAGAGTGAGAAGATGAGTGAGCAGATAACCTGCTGCTCTGTGGTTCCACCATTAATAGAAAACAAACGCCCCCCCCCAACACACACACACACACACACACACACACACACACCCTTGTCCTGCTCTACTGGTTTGATGATGTGACACGATCACAGGAAGTCAACATGTAATATATCCCAGGGTTCCCCTGTGGCCCGGGTGGGGACAGAATCTGCTGAGTGAGCAGAGAGGAGCGTTTGATTCGATATGGAGACTGAGAGCTCAGCAGAAATGTGTTATCTCCACCCGGCAGGCGGGTGGAGCAGATGCACTCACTTTATTCTCGATGATGAGAGTTTTATTAATGATATCACAACAGCATGACATCATCACTGTGATGTCACAGGTTAATGACCTAATGTCACACAGCTAATAAAGAGGAGACTGTCGTCATGGAGACTTCATGAGTTACAGGTGAAGCTGTCTCCACCTGGCAGAGGATTGTGGGAGAGTTTGAGGCCATGAACTGGTCTGGGTTCTGGTCTGGGTTCTGGTCTGGGTTCTGGTCTGGTGTGAGCAGGTGGCAGAGCTTCCTGCTGACGGAGGACTCGTCTCCTCAGCCGGTGATGGAGCAGCTCTCGGGGGCGGGGCTGACACCGGGGGATTTGCAGGAGCAGGCGTGCAGAAAGGCAATATGAGCTGGAAATGGAGAAGAACTCATGCGTGTTGTTTTGGAATGAATTGAAACCTGCAGCCACTGTATTGATTCCTGTTTCTCCCTCTCTCCTCCTCCCCTCCCCCTCCCCTCCCCCTCCTCCTGCCGCTGCCGCTTTGTGATGGATGTGCTGGTCGGGGATGATGGAGGGGAGAGTGATGACCTTTCCCCGGTCTCAGCTGAGGTTTAACTGCACGCAGGATGGATGTGTCTGGTGGTAGAGGTCAAACTGCTGCTGTCACTTCGTTCTCTCTGTGAAGACGCAGAGTGAGATAAATATGGACGAGGACGTGGAGCCTCCGTCAGCTGTTTGTGTCTCCGACCTCTGCCTCCTGACTCCGATTCTCCTGCAGGTTGGTCAGGGACATCAGACTGAGAGATGTTTCTCCTCCTCCACCCTCAGGTGCTGCTGCTCTCAGGCAGGAGGAGGAGGAGGAGGAGGAGTCATGTTTCTGAGGATCAGACTGATGAGAACTGTGTGTGTGTGTGTGTGTACATCACCACCAGCACCAGGACTGATGTCCTCTGCTGGGACACAGCGTGTGGACAGGAGCAGTCTTTTCCATCTGAAGCTCAGCTGAGAGGAAGTGACAAACAGCAGGTTCATCACTGACTTCCTGTTCTGTAAGATCCCCTCTACACACCTGTCCCTCTCACCTGTCTCGCTGTCTTTACATCCTCCCGCAGTCAGAGGACAGACCCCCCCCTGCTGTGGGGTGAAGTGCAGACTCAGCTGAGTGTTCTCTGTCTGGTCGTCTGGTCCTCTCACATTGGACGCCGCTGCCTGTTAATTGCGTCTCTTTCTTCCGTCTCTGTGAAACTAATCTTAATTATGTCGCAGGATTCAGGTTCAGTGAAGCTTCACAAACTGATCTGCCCTGAAGCGCCGCTCTCGTCCTCTCTTTTATGAACGATCATTAACAGCAGCTCATAAAGGGACAGTTCAGCACTTCAGCAAAGCCCCCTCCCTCTCTCTGTCTCTCTCTGAGCGGGCGAGCGAGCTAACAGGGTGTTGACCTCCTGCCTCTGTGCTCGGTGCACAGCCTGAGTCCTGGTTAGCTTAGCTTAGCTCAGCTCAGGGTGGTGTGGATGCTCAACCTCAGGTTGATCACCTCTGACCTCAGAGCCTAGCACAGTGACTGATGAGACATTTAAACTTTATTAACACAGGAGCTCATTGACGCTCCAATCCCTTTGACCATGTGGAGGACAGTAGGAAGCGGGCAGCAGAAATGGATGCTGGGAGACAGAGGGATGGGGGGGGGGGCAGCGTAATTTGCTGCGTGTACTGAGAGGTAATTAAAATAGACTGACCTAATTAACTTAGAGAGCCGGGGCCGCTCTGCTGCTCTGCTGCTCTGCTGCTCAACGACACTGTTGGACATACATCACTGTTTAATCACGGCTCCGCTGCTTCACTGTGGAGACGGACCAGTGTCACTCTAACTCCTGTCACTCCTCCTCCTCCTCTTCCTCCTCCTCCTGCTCCCAGGATTCCAGAGGAGGGCTCAGAGGTCCTCAGTGAGTTCAAGGTGCTTGAAGAAGAGTTTACAGATTTGGTTCTGTAAAGAAGTTGAGGTCCGTTAAAGGGTTCAAACGTCCTCAAGGCCTCCACTGACTTTGAGAGGGATCGCGTCCTGGAGGACATGATGTTGATCGTGAAGAAATGAGGGGTTTTAAGATATGTAGATGTGTTGGTTTAAGAAGGTTGCAAAGGTCCTGGAAGAGTTGATAGAGGTCACTGAGAAGTTTTCCTTAGGGTCTCATGGAGGTTGTCCAGATCTTTAAGGACGTCCCAGGTTCCTTTGGCCAAGTTGGAAGAGGTTGTAAAGATACTTAAGGGGTTCCAGGAGTCTTGATGTGGACACAGGGTCTCAACAAGAGGCTCCAGGAGTCTTGATGTGGACCCACAGGGTCTCAACAAGAGGCTCCAGGAGTCTTGATGTGGACCACAGGGTCTTGACAAAAGGTTCCAGGAGTCTTGATGTGGACCCACAGGGTCTTGATGTGGACCCACAGGGTCTTGACAAAAGGTTCCAGGAGAGCTTGAGGACTTGCACAGATGTTGCTGTAGGTCCCCTCAGACGTCTCCTGAAGTCCTTGAAAAGGTTCTGCTGGTCCTTGAGAAAGTTGCAGTTGTCTTGTCTTACAGGTTAAATCCTGAGGACGAGCCAGGACGTAATGGATCCGTGGTCTCTGACTCTGTCCTGTCCTCTGACCTGTGGGGGACATGCTGCAGGAGACAGCAGCTAATGATCATAAATATGTTGGAAATCGTTTCTGCTGTTGCAAAGGTCAAAACATTAATCTGCTGTATGCTGCTGACAGGCTGCAGAGTCAGAGCTGTCTGTGTCTCTGTCCACTGTCTGTCTCTGTGTCTCTGTGTGACAGTGTGTAGCTGGTTGTGTAGTTTCCTCCCTGAGCTGCTGTACAGCAGCAGCACTGCAGCACTGCGACAGCCTCTCCGCAGGCCTCACAACAGTAATATCAGTCAGAGCTGATTCATTATAGCCAGACATCAGGGAGCAGCCTGGGCTCCCTCTCTGCTGGGGGGTTGGGGGGGGGGGGGGGGGGCAGGTCCCTCTATATTTCATCTGTTCTCAGGAACCTTACACAGAGGTTAAATTAAAAAACAAAGTGTTACATCTTTCATTCATGAGTTGTCTTTCCCCCTGAAGCTGCAGCTCCTCTCTCTCTTCCACCAGTTTATTCATCACAGCAGGAAACAGGAACAACAGGAGATGAGACGCAGTCAGAGGACAGAGGACAGAGGACAGCGCCTCGTCCACCAGGTCGTCTCTCACCTGCCTCTGTGTTACAGCTGCAGCTGCATCTTAACCAGTCAGAGAATGAATGCATCTCTGTTTCAGCTCAGAGTGACAGTTTGTAACATACAGTGAGAGGGAGGCAGGGAATGACAGGAAGTTGTCATGCTTGTTGACACAGCGCCCCTGCTGGCCTGCTGCTGTTATCTCTCATCACTTTCTGTCAATATGTCCAACACCTGTGTCCTCGCTATAAGAAGCTAGCTCAGTGTTCTCAGTGTGTCAGACAAAGCAGAGGAACATGAAGAAGAAGAAGAAGAGAGAGGAGCCGTGCCAGAGACCAGACAAGAGGAAATCCTGGACACCGGACTCAACGTCTGGATGATGGACCGGTCAGCTGACCTGAGATCAGTGAGGGTGAGGAGACTTAGGGAGAAACATAAATCATTCAACCGCAACCTGAGACAGAGGCAGGAGGAGACCACCTCAGAGGAGCTTCTGAAGGAACCTGCTGAGGAACCTCCACAGTCTGTCTGAGGTGAAGATGGCTACTGAGCTCAGAGTCTGCACTCATCACTGAGGAGAACGAAGGTCAAAGGTCACAGAGATGATAAATGATGATCTGACAGGAGGAGCTCCGCCTCCTCAGAAGAAACAGAACTAAACCCAGAGAGACATGGTCATCGGTCTCCATCACAGAGGTCAGAGGTGGTGATCTCACTCAGACCTGGGTCATGTGATCAGTGTGATCAGGTGATCTGATGCTCAGCTGGAGCTGTGAGGTCTGATGGTCGATTAGAAACGGACCGGAGGAGGAGGAGGAGGAGGAGGAGGAGGAGGAGGAGGAGGAACCAGGAACAGGAGAAGACTGAACAGAGAGTCTGGACAAACTCAAAGACTTGTGGAGGTTTACTTCTTTTCTCCTGCTCCTTCTCTGCTCCTCCTCTGCCTCTCCTCTTCCTCATCCTTTGCTCCTCTCCTCCTCAGCTCATCCTCTCCTCCTCAGTCCCTCCTCCTCTCCCCTCCTCTCCTCCTCAGCTCATCTTCTCCCCCTCAGTTCCTGCCCCTCCTCCCTCTCCCCTTCCTCCTTAATAAATGCCTTGTTGGCCTCAGGGTTCCTCTGCTGTGGCCTCACAGTCTGATTTATGTGCAGGAGCTCAGGAGCAGCACCACTGACGCCCCCCCCCTCCTCCTGACTCCTCGGCCTCCTGCTCCGCTGCTGCCAAAACAAATTGGATTTAGTGGGTCAGAGGAACGAGTGAGAATCCAGGAGCATCAGTAAACAGATCTGTTTCCTGTGTCCTTTTCTCTGCTGCTGCCTCCCACAGCGACGACATGGAGCTCCTCCTGTGACTCTGATCTGAGGTCAGTCAGCAGGAAGCTGCTCCACTGTATAGACTGTATTATGTCCTCATGTTGTGACTCTGATCTGAGGTCAGTCAGCAGGAAGCTGCTCCACTGTATAGACTGTATTATGTCCTCATGTTGTGACTCTGATCTGAGGTCAGTCAGCAGGAAACACTCATCGATTCCTCCGCTGCTCAAACTAGTCCAGCCGCTTCCTGGGTAAGGTCACACTTACCTTTGACCTTTGACCAAAGAACCAAAGAACGTCAGTCAAGGTGTCACTGAGGTGTTGTGTCCATGACAACGAGACAACATGGCTGCTGCTCTGACTCTTCTTAAACTGTTTCCGTTTGTATCTTTAAATTTTCAGATTTTTCAGAAACGATGATTTTATTTTTGTACATTTTGAAAGTTTCTTTTGGTTTAATGTTCGTTTATGACCTTTGATGACTCACACCCTTTTTTAATCTCAGTGGATCTGATGTATTGATATTATAGACAGAGATATGTAGGATATGAAAATGTGGAGATAACGGCTGTGCTGACAACACTGGTGTTTTCTGACCGTCAGTCATGTGACCTGTGAATGTGCTGCGATGCCTCGATGAGCAGCTTTGATCATTTGATGCAGTGAGCTTGAATGTGTGACTGTGTGTTACTGTATCATTGTGTTGGTGTGTGTGTGCAGTGTGTGTTACAGTGGTGGTGATGGTCCGGCCTCAGGCTCCTCATATGAAGCTCTATGTATAGAAACATGCAGCGGAGCCCGGAGCTGCGTTTTTATTCTCTGAAGCTCTGTGAAGCGTTAACTCACATTCAGAGTCACAGTCACTTTGTCCTCTTATATAAGGTCACACACACACACACACACACACACACACACACAGCTCAGTTCTAATAACATGATGTATACCATCACATATGTTTTCAGAGGGGGGCCGCTCTGATTGGTCGACTGTTGATGCAACCACAAACTTTAAATCATCATCATCATCATGACTGACCTCTGACCCACATCTGGAGGATTCACTGTGTCATGTGATCATGCGCAGGTGAACAGCTCAGTGTGACGCCCTGACTCACCTGGATCATCATCATGGTAACATGAGGTGAGAGCTGATTGGCAGATGCTGATAGATGTGTGTTTGTGTTCTGTGATTGGCTGTTGCTCTGCAGGTGTTTGACTGATGTGTGTTTGATCTGGCCTGACTGCAGGTCTGCCCCCCCCCACCTACCCCCTCCTCAGAGAACAGAGGCTGGAGCAGGATCAGAGTCGTTTATTACTGCAGCGTTGGCACGACAACGACAACCCAGAGAGAAATGGAGATTTTGTGAGTCTGTGGTGAGAAAAAAGGAATAAATCCTTAGAGAGGGAGGGGGGGGACAGGAGGGGTGAGGCAGCAGAGGGGGGGGGCAGTGGTCCTGATGACAGCAGCTGATGGATGAGTGGACTGAGAACAGAGATGTTGGTTCAGATCAGACTCTGTCACATCATCACTCATCAGAAACACATGGGGGGGGGAGGGGGGAGGGGGGGGGGGGGGCATCATCTGTATAATTAACATCATTGATGAGTTCATGTGTTTGTCACTGCAACTAATTTCATCAGTTTGTTTCATCACAACACAAATGACACACTACATGATGATGATGATGATGATGATGATGATGATGATGATGAAGAGCGACAGTGATGTGAACAGGAGAAAGTGATGCATCTGTTCACTTTACAGCCTGGATCAGGTTAACTGGGTCAGTGTGTGTGTGTGTTGTGTGTGTAGTCTGTGTGTGTCTGTGTGTGTCTGTGTGTGGTGTGTGTGTGTGTGTGTGTGTGTGTGTGTGTGGTGTGTGTGTGTGTGTGTGTGTGTGTGTGTGTGTGGTGTGTGATGGATTCAGAGCCTTTCCTTTCCCATCAGCACTAAATCCATCCCAGCCGAAGGCTCAGTGAGATCGTAAACACACCAGCTCTCGTTCACTGTAAGATTTGTGTGTGTGTGTGTGTGTGTGTGTGTGTGTGTGTGTGTGTGTCCTAAAGCTGTTTCCCTGTAGCCTGTCTCAGTAACAGTAGCTCAACCTCTTGAGCTCTAGATCTTTATTGTGGAGGGGCACCATCAGGAAGTGATGTCACGCTAGGTGTGACATCAGGTGAGCTCAGGTGTTCACATCAAGAGTGTGAACATGCACACACACTCGCATATATACACATCTATAAGTGTGTGTGAAGTCGCTAACGTTCAGCAGCTTCTCTTACTCCTGCCAACACGTGTATTTATAGACTGTGTGTGCGTGCGCTCTGTCAGCAGGCGACGCTCACCTGAGTGACTGTGATGAAGCAGCAGGAAATTGATCAGTTTCTTTGTTTCTCATTTCATCTTCAGTCAGATGTGCTGCACATAAACCACACACACACACACACACACACACACAGAGCAGGGTGTGTGTATGATGGATGTGGCAGCTCCAATGATCAGCAGCTGATTAACCTGTTGATGCAGTGAGTGAACAGAGAAATCTGTCTGTACAGAGGTGGAGATGTGTGTGTGTGTGTGTGTGTGTGTGTGTGTGTGTGTGTGTGTGTGTGTGTGTGTGTTGATGACAGGTCGTTAGAGTCACGTCATTAACTTCAGGTCTCAGAGAGAAAACAGAAACAAATAAGACTCCAGAAAAAATTCACTCTGTTTCATTCTGCAGCTGTGATCCGATCTGGTCCAGGTCCAGGTCCAGGTCCAGATCCAGATCCAGATCCAGGTCCAGTTCCAGGTCCAGGTCCAGGTCCAGGTCCAGGTCCAGTCTAGCCTAGCCTAGCTGATCTGAGGACAGAACTGTAGCAAGTCCTGCAGTCACCTGATCACAGAGTCCAGTCACATCAGGGTCGTTCTCTCTGCAGAGGATTCATGAATATGGAGGTTAGTTCATTCTGTGTGTGTGTGTGTGTGTGTGTGTGTGTGTGTGTGTGTGTGTGTGTGTGTGTGTGTGTGTGGTGTGTGTGTGTTACAGAAAAAATGTGAAATGTGTCATTCTGTTTTATTTAGGTCTGAAACGATCAACATTAATGCAGGTCCACATCACAGACCAGGTCCACATCACAGACCAGGTCCACATCACAGACCAGGTCCCCATCACAGACCAGGTCCCCATCACAGACCAGGTCCCCATCACAGACCAGGTCCCCATCACAGACCAGGTCCACATCACAGACCAGGTCCCATCACAGACCAGGACCCCATCACAGACCAGGTCCACATCACAGACCAGGACCCCATCACAGACCAGGTCCACATCACAGACCAGGTCCACATCCAGAGCCGTTCCTGCTCCGTCTCATGTAAATGAACCTGTGATAAACAGATGTTCAGTAACCATGGTGACGGTGTCAGTAATGTCTGTGACTGAGCCAACTCAGGCAGCCAATCACAGCCTGAGGAGCTCACAGGCTCAGGCAGCCAATCACAGCCTGAGGAGCTCACAGGTAAACAGGAAGTCCATCCCATCATGGAGTTTGGAGAAGATCAAACTGTCTTTACACTGAACAGAACCAGAACACTGTGTCACATATGTGATGATCTAATGACGGAGCAGGTCCGGTCCAGTCTGGGTCTGGTCCAGGTCCATCAGGTCTAGACGCTTTTGTTCCTCAGTTTCTCAGGATCAGTCTCAGTTCTTCTTCGTGTGAGTCGTTACTTTTCTCCAACAAACAAGATAAGGCCATGAGACAGGTGGGTCAGGGGGTCAGGGGGTCAGGGGTCAGGGGTCAGGGGGTCGTCATGTGGAGTCACTTCAGCTGAATCTCCTGCGTTATGTTGGTGTTGAACCAGAACCAAAGACCCAGGAACGTGACAGTGGAGTGAAGGCACTACAGTCAGAGGTTAAAGGAGGAAACAGGATGATGATGTCATTATGATGTCAGAACCCCCCAAACAGACCGACTGTCAATCACAGCCACAAGACAGAAGGCAAAGTGACGGAGGAGGAGGGGCAAAGGCAGGAGGAAGAGGACGAAGAGGAGGAGGAGGAGGAGGAGGGGCAAAGGCAGGAGGAAGAGGAAGAGGAGGAGGAGGATGAGGAGGAGGGGCAAGGGCAGGAGGAAGAGGACGAAGAGGAGGAGGAGGAGAGGAGGAGGGGCAAGGGCAGGAGGAAGAGACGAAGCGGAGGAGGAGGAGGAGGAGGAGGAGGAGGGGCAAGGGCAGGAGGAAGAGGACGAAGAGGAGGAGGAGGAAGAGGACGAAGAGGAGGAGGAGGAGTCCATCATCACCTCCACCAGTAATAACACAAAACACAACACAACCGCCTGTGTCGCCAACACATGTATTTATAGACTGAAAACCTGCTGTGTGTGTGTGTGTGTGTGTGTGGTGTGGGTGTGTGTGTGTGTGTGTGTGTGTGTGTGCGTGCATTCGCGCATGCACATGTAGTCCCACGTCTCCATTCCCACAATCCTTTGTTGTTGCTGACAGATGGTGATAATCAGTATTGTCCCCAGGAGACGAGAGCACGTCCCATTTGTCTCACACACACAAGTGGTTTCAATATACGCAACCCACACAATGATGTGCAAACACACAAGCATCAATACACAGAAATACATGAAGACAATGGAAGCTCAAACACACACACACACACAACACACACCTGTGAAGAGGGTCAGACTCTAAATAATTTGGCTCAGTCCAGGTGTCCACATGGTGCCAGTGCATCATGGGTAAAAGTGGGTGTGTCCTCCATGTGGTGGATCAGTGTGTCCTGCTGTCAGAGCTGATCTGAGGCCAGTTCACACTGACACCAGTCAGTGCAGTCAGCTGAGACCAGACCAGATCCTGGATCAGGTCCTGGATCTAGACGAGACGTAACAAGTCAATATTTAGTTTGTGTCATCAGTGTGTCATCGATCATCTGGAGTGACATCAGTGGTTATTGTTCACAGCAGACCACGTCAGTGTTGTTGTTGTCTGACTCGTCTTACACACATGTTGGCATCATATTGTGATGAGTCTACATTCCACTTCCTGTTCCCAGCTGCCATCACAGGAGGAGGAGGAGGAGGAGGAAGAGCAGGAGGAGGAGTCATGTGTTTCTGATAATCAGATTGATGAGATCTGATCTGGATTCAGGTGTCGGAACTTGTTTTGTCGTCTCTGAGCGGAAACCAGGAGTTTACAGGAAGTGATGAGGTCAGTATGTGTGTCTCTGTGTGAGTGTGTTTGTTTAGCAGTGACTGCTGTTCTTGACTCCCATTAAGTGTGTGTGTGTGTTTGTGTGTGTGTGTGTGTGTGTGTGTGTGTGTGTGAGAGTGTGTGTGTGTGTGGTGAATCAATGAGCAGCTCGTTATGAATTCATGAAATCATTTAGTGTCTGATGTTGAACATCACCTGTGACACCAACTCTCATTACACAGTTCACACACCGCTAACACCTCTGCACTGACAGCTCCTGACTGCTAATGTGTGTGTGTGTGTGTGTGTGTGTGTGTGTGTAGGGGATATTACACACCATTCAGTACGTTTACATGCAGAGCTCAATCACACAGCTTTGTTCATCTCACATGTAATGTACGCATTACTCTTTGTGCAGATGAGGTGCACGCTATCCCTCGTGGTCATGGTGATTTCAAGAGACAAGAACGCCGTATGCTGTTGGAGGGCTACGACGTTAGCATGTCTTCGACGCTACACTTTGTGCCATCGCTGCTGACCCACACCTCTCCTTCTTGTTCTTGGTTCCTCTCCTGTGATTGTATTCTTATTCTGTGACTGGCTTTCTTGGATGTTCTTGTTCCAGGGTCATACGCCAGCGGGGGGGGTGTGTGGCGCATGCGCACATGCATTGTCCAGTTAAAGTCCTATTAGGGCGTATACATGCCGGAGTTGGAGAACTCTGTTATTAGTCGGACTAACGCATTTACATGCACTTCAGTTGTCCAGTTACAGTCGGATTAAGATAATCATTTGGTTTCCTCCAGTGTCATGACTGTCACTGATTCTGTCCCGAACCCTTTGACTGTCAGTCAAACGTTTCCTATTTCATCTTCATGTTGTGAGATCAAAATTCTTCACAGATTAAATCATTTCTTCTTGTCTGACTCCGCCCTGTCAGAGGTATCTGATGAGGTCATCGCTCTGCTCTGATGACTCTTAAGGGTTCAGTAGGTTTAAAACTAGATCTGTTTGCCCCTCATTCACAGGTCATCTGGTCTGAACATCAGGACCAGGACTAGGTCCAGGTGTCTCCTGTGGCTGTGAGCGCTGGTGAACCAGGTGTGTTGTTGACTCAGACTGGAGGCTCCGCCCACAATATAAGGACATGTGTGTTCAGTTCCATGAACCAGCTGTGTGTGTAGCAGAGTGATGAGGATCCTGGGAGAATCTGAATCTTTATCTCTGAGTTCAGACATTAATAAACTCAGTGACGAACAACAACAGTGAGGAGGTTAATTTATTCAGCAGCACATCGAGCGACTGATACGACTGAGCTGCTGAGCTTCGTTAACGGCCTCTGCATTAATTAATTGGACTGTTAATGAAAACTGCATGAGAGGGAGCAGCTCTCTTCTTTTTCTCATTATGACAAACTAAACATACCTGCAGATCTGCACCACAGAGTCTGAACCGACAGAGCGACTAAGCCCCGCCCCCTCCCCTGAGCCACACCCACCCCATCACCCTGGAGACAGAATCAGACCTGTGTAAATGAGTCTGAACAATGACTCTAATTAACAATTAACAGAAGGTCACAATGTGAAGTACAACACAGACGCACACAGTAACAGCTGCAGTAACTGAGATGAGTTCATGTCAGTAACAGGCGACATCCTGGTTCCAATGTGAACGTTCATCAGCAGGACTCTGAGGTTCAGCAGGACCAGGACCAGGACCAGGACCAGGTCTCTGGGCTCTGTGGTGCACCTGGAGCTTGTTCCATGTTGTTCAGTCTGAGACAGAAGAATAAAGGTGTGTGTACAGTGATGTCAGAGGTCCTGATTCATCCTAATGTTTTATTACAGCTGCTGAGCTCACCTTTACATCACCTGTCTGATGATGATGATGATGGTCTGTTGTCATGTGACCTCGTCTCCTTCAAGGACACATCAGAGTCTGCAGTGACAGAAAGTGCTGAGGGAGGTCGTCCAGAGGTTTGACTGTCAGCCAATCAGACGGCAGCAGGAAAACAGCTGATTCAGGACATAACATAAACAGGAAGTCCTCAGGTGATCCACACTCACTGCATGGGTTACCTGTTCCTCACCACTCACCTGTTTACTCCCTGTTTACTTCAGATGTTGGAGTTGTGTTGTTTTAGAGTTGCTCCGAGTTTATTCACAGACGAGATGTTCCTGTGTGTGTGTGTGTGTGTGTGTGTGTGTGTGTGTGTGAGAGAGAGAGAGAGGTGATGAAACGTGATAAATAATAAATGAGTGAATGTTCCAGTGAAAACAGAGAATCAGGATTCACAGAGTTTCTCACTCTTCAAGGCCAAACAGCAGAGCTGCTGCCCCAGGGGCTGTTGGGAAGGTGGGAGGTGGGGGGGGGGGGTTCACTTCACACCTTCTCTTTTTAAGAATCGATTGAAGCTTTTATTATGAAGGTGCATCAGAGATTTTCTGTCCCACGGCCTTCTGGGAAAAAAAACTATGTTTGAGCTCTCTCTCTCTCTCTCTCTCTCTCTCTCTCTCACACACACACACACACACAGACACGCTCATATAATCCTTGATGTGTGGAGCTACAGGTGATGTTGCTGTCACTGGAGTCCAGAGGTGTGAGTGTTACATCTGCTCAACACCCACAAACAAACTACCAGGCTGACAGATATAATTGGTCCTTGAACGCACCACGAGGCTGAGACACAGTGAGACACACATCACCTCAACTACTTGGTCCGTGTGTGTGTGTCTCTGGGGACGAGGAGCTGAACAGGTCGATGTTTCTGTTTGTGTTGAGGTGTGAACGGTTCACAGGCACCACAGAAGAAGAGGAGGCGAAGAGGATCCATATTGATGAGGACATTACATTGATGTGGGGGAGGAGAAGGAGAAAGGCCTTCTGGGTAAAATCTCCAGGTTCAAAGAGGCTGCAACAACGCTCAGAGACTGCTGATGACTCTGGACCAGAGAGAGAGAGAGCAGGTATGACCAACGACATACACACACACAGAAGCTGCTGCTGCCCCGGGGGGGTGGGGGCTTTTCTTTGTAAGAATCAACTGCAACTCGATTGAAGCTTTTATTGTGAAGGTTTCCTCTGCCCCATGGCCTTCTGGGGAAAAGAAATCCTATCAGTTTGAGCTCAGTCGAGACAGCATCAAACACAACATCATCAGTTCTCCATGACGATAGACGTTTCCCTCGAGACACAAAGTTTCAGTGGTGTTGAGTTGTCTGAAAAAACTCACGGCAGTGAACGCATCGTTCACCAACAGTGTTTTTCTGTTGTTCAAAGTTTAGTTTGAGTCTGAAGATGAAGCAGCTTCATCAGAACCGGGTTCTGGTTCTGTTCACAGCTGATCTGGACTAGAACAGAAACAAGGACCGTGGACTCAGACCTAGACTCGTAGACAAGTCTGAGTCTGAGACGTTCAGGGCTGGGGAGGAAAACTCAGTGTTGGTGAATCTGAGACATTCAGGAGACAGGATTTGGTTGCTGTTGATGAAGAGGACGCTGTTGTCATGGTAACGTGGTCGCGTCACAGACAGCCAAGTGATGAAGGAGTTAAGTTCTGTCATTGACTTCTTCCACCAGGATGTGAGCCATTACTGTCACTGGTTAAACTGGTGTCAGAGCTCTGCTGACAGCCTCATCATCATCATCATCATCATCATCATCATCATCTTCTTCTTCTCCATCTGTGTTTCCTTCTCAAGTTATCTTTACACCTCCAGCAACACTGACTCCCCCTGAAGCGATGTGGACATCAGAGAATTGAGTGTGTTGCCTGAGGCGTCACTACCACACACACACACACACACACACACACACACACACACACAGATTAAATATGAAGCGGTGCCTCGTCACGTCCGTTCGTTTCGTCCGTCGACTTCAGACGTGCAGAGTTTACGATTCACTTTGAACTGTGACGATGATCAAACAGCAGTTCTCAGCCAATCAGAGTACAGAGCTCCATCCTGTCAAATATTCATAACGTCTCCACGACGACCTTCACACACGACCTCCATCAGATTTTGGGGGGGTCAGCAGGAGCCTCCTCCTCATCTTCACTCACCTGATTTACTCAGCACCGGTAACCCTGACCTGTGCCTTATGGGTAAAAGTGACTAAGCCAATCTGTGTGTGTGTGTGTGTGTGTGTGTGTGTGTTGGCTCTTGGTCATGTTTTGATTGTTGCTGTTAGCCTCTGTCTGTGTGACACCTGCCCAACCTCACCTGTCTGACATCACCTGGTCATTATGGTGGCCATCTTGTCTTCAGGTCATCTTGGTGATGCCTTCACTGAACAGTCTTCTCTGGATAGTGTGACAAAGGTCAAAGGTCACTACACTGACTGTGACCAACAAAGTGATGAGGAGGGATACGACCATGACGAGTCGTCGGTGGCTTATGTGATTTACTCGCTCACTCTTATCTGTGTGTGCAGAAACTGGAGATGTAATGAGCTGCAGGCCACACACACACACACACACACACACAGTCAGCATTGATCTGAGCTCTTTTTGTCCTGCAATTTAGGAGCTGAATGACCCCCCCCCCCCCCCAGGAGACAATACCTGTGTGTCCACTGTATTTAACCAATTCGTTACCATAGTAACCACAGGTGGTTAATCGTTGATTACCATGTCTGACACTGTTGATCCTGAATGCTTCACTGACACTTTCACATTGTCTATTGATCTGTTTCCTCTGTGTGAGTGTGTGTGTGTGTGTGTGTGTGTGTACATCACACTGAGCAGCCAATCCAAATGTTTGATTGATGGCTCCCTGCAGATATGACAGCAGTTTGAGCAGTGTGTGTGTTCTTGTCTTTCACTGGACCACACACACACACAGTGAGGAGGAAGTGGATCAAACCATAAAAATAAAAGCCTAATCGAGATCCATCAGACAAACGGGTCAGGTCTAAAACCTGGATCTGAGTCCAGACCTTCATCATCATCATCGCCACTCCTCCTCAGTCTGAGGGTGATGATGTCACAGATGATGAGTCCAGTTCAGCAGATCCAGTCTGGTCTCCAGGGGATGCAGGAGACAGTTGTGTCACTTCCTCTGTTTCAGTTTATCCCAGGACCAGGACCAGGACCAGGACCAGGACCAGGACCAGTGTGAGGTCTTCACTGTCGAGACCAGACCTTCTTCAGGGTTCCCACCTGTCCTCTGAGGACAAAGGAGGTGGGTCCAGGTCCCAATGGCTCCTGGTCTCCACACAACATTCCCTCACTGTGGAAATACTCGATGCGTGTGTTCGCGCGCGTGTGCACATTCAAACCTCTGCGCGCTCCCTGCGGCCGCATTCAACCTCTCTGTAGTAGCGGGAGCGAGCACACCTGTCCGTCTGTCACCGCCCGGGGCGGATTCACCGAACGAACACGGAGGAGAGGGAGCGGCACGTTCCTGCTCTCACGGTGCGTAACGCGGCGGAATCAGCGGGGATTGTCCTCCACAGCCCCGCCCCCACCGGAGAGAGAGGGACACACACACACACACACACACACCGAGCGGGAGCAGCGTGGTTTGCTTGCAGCTGCTCCTGTGATCAGAGATCGAGCCTCGGTGGCTGCTTCGTTTCCTCCGGTTCTCCCGCTACAGTTCAGCTCGGCTCGGCTTGGCTCTGCTCGGACCTCCTCACCGCTGCAGTGGCCGTTACCCCCCCCTCCCTCCCTCGCTCCCTCTTGCTCTCTGGCTGCAGCGGGACCGGGAAGCTCGGCGGAGGAGACCCGGAGGAGAGCATGCCTGCGGCGGTTCGGTTCCAGTTGCGAGTCCCTGTCCGGAGCGCGAGCTCCTCCTGACGCTTCCTGAACTTGTTGCTGGAGACGCGTTGTGTGTGTGTGGTGTGTGTGTGTCGGGAACCACCGGGGGCCGAGGAGCAGGTTTTACCGGGCTTCTCCGGACCGGACCGGAGCTCCAGGAGTGAGTTTGTGTGCTGAGTTTGCTGCCGCTTTCCCGCGCGCTCACTGACCTCATCACCTGTGGATGGTTGTCTCGCGCTCATTCCTCTTGGTGGCTTTTACGCGTTGGTTTCGCGCGTAAACTGCTCTGTTTCCCGGTGGATTAGCTCCATCTGAGCCCGGATCGGAGTGCTCCCTCCCCGGATGCCCCCTGCTGCTCCGCCGCTCCGTGAACCGTCGCAGCGAGCCTCCGCAGAGCCGCAGGAGCAGCATGGCAGCAGGAGTGGCTGCGTGGCTGCCGTTCGCCCGGGCAGCGGCCATCGGCTGGATGCCGGTGGCCAGCGCGCCCATGCCGGTGCCGCCGAAGGACAAGCGCCGCGGGCAGGACGGGCTGATCGTGCTGAACGTGAGCGGCACAAAGTTCCAGACGTGGCGGGACACGTTGGAGCGGTACCCAGACACCCTGCTGGGCAGCTCGGAGAGGGACTTCTTCTTCCACGAGGGAAGCAACGAGTACTTCTTCGACCGCGACCGGACATCTTCCGCCACATCCTCAACTTCTACCGCACCGGAAGCTGCACTACCCGCGGCAGGAGTGTATCTCCGCCTACGATGAGGAGCTGGCGTTCTTCGGCATCATCCCGGAAATCATTGGGGACTGCTGTTACGAGGACTACAAGGACCGGCGGCGCGAGAACCAGGAGCGGATCCAGGATGACGAGGAGATGGACCAGACCAACGAGCCGGTCTCCCCGAATCTCAGCTTCCGGGAGTCCATGTGGCGGGCTTTTGAGAACCCGCACACCTCCACCATGGCGCTGGTCTTTTACTACGTCACCGGCTTCTTCATCGCGGTGTCGGTTCTGGCCAACGTGGTGGAGACGGTCCCGTGCGGCACCGCGCCGAACCGCGTCAGGGAGATGTCGTGCGGTGAGCGGTACGCGCTGGCCTTCTTCTGCCTGGACACCGCGTGCGTCATGATCTTCACGGTGGAGTACCTGCTGCGGCTGCTCGCGGCACCGAGCCGCTACAAGTTCGTAAAGAGCGTGATGAGCATCATCGACGTGGTGGCCATCATGCCCTACTACATCGGCCTGGTCATGACCGACAACGAGGACGTGAGCGGCGCCTTCGTCACGCTTCGTGTTTTCCGGGTGTTTCGGATTTTCAAGTTCTCGCGACACTCCGCGGGACTTCGCATCCTGGGCTACACGCTGAAGAGCTGCGCCTCGGAGCTGGGCTTCCTGCTCTTCTCCCTCACCATGGCCATCATCATCTTCGCCACCGTCATGTTCTACGCAGAGAAAGGCTCCAGTGGCAGCAAGTTCACCAGCATCCCAGCCGCCTTCTGGTACACCATCGTCACCATGACAACACTGGGGTGAGTGATGCTGCCTGTGTGTATGTGTGTGTGTGGTGTGTAGTGGGGGCGTGTTCCAAAAATGGGCGGGGCCGAGTGTTGATTCAGGACAAAATTCTACTGGACTAAACTGATAGTTGCAGGTGGGAGAGAGAGAGAGAGAGAGAGAGAAGTTTAAGTTGTGCGACGTTTGACTGGTCTCAGAGTTATTGTGTGTGTGTGTGTGTGTGTGTGGTGCTGAAACATTCATTCAGAAAGATCAAACAGATGTTTTTCATTGATAAGTGATTGATTGATTGATTGATTGTCTGCAGTGGCTCCTCTCTGTCTCTGTCCATGGTGCTGAAACTGAACCATCTCCTCAGGTTCACCTGTCAGTCACCTGGTCATGTGTCCTGTCCTCTGATTGGCTGCCATGTGGGAGTCAGGCTGTTGCAGTAAAAACCTGTTTGTTTGATCATCAACCTGATGAGAGCTGATGTTATCACACCACACACACACACACACACACACACAGGTGAGGAGGCTCCTCACAGTGAAGCACCATGTTGAGCTCTCATCAGGTCTCAGACTTTTATTTGACAGTCTTCAGTGACTGTTTCTCCCACTTTCTCATCATCACGCTCACACTCTGAAGGGTTGTGTCAGATTGTGCTGACATCAGCTGATGTGGAAAACCCAGAATGCCACGAGAAAACTGAGGGGTGTGTGTGTGTGTGTGTGTGTGGGGGGGGGGGGGGGTTCTCAGGGGTGTATTTATCTTTCATCTCCCCTCAGTCAACCTCAAAGTAAAAGGAGGTCTTTTTCCTGCAGCTGAATGAGTGTGTGTGTGTGTGTGTGTGTGTGCGCTGCAGCTGTGAGTGTGTTTCTCTCTGTCATTGATATTCACAGGCTGCTCTGGATCAATGACTCTGACTCCACCTATTTTCATCTGTGGAGTAAAACACACAGCTACAGTCACTCCACTCTTCCTCCTCCTCCTCCTCTCCTCCTCCTCTCCTCTTCCTCTGATGATGGTGAACAGTTAAAATACACACATGATACATACACACTCACTCTCATGTCCTGTTCTCATTGGTTGATGTCAGTGTCACTGACCTGCAGCTGCAGGTGTACCTGGACCTGTGGTCATGTGTCAGGCTCCTCCTCCACCTGTGACCTGATCTCTCAGTCAACTACCTCACCTGCTGCACCTACTGCACATGTGACCTGTGGCCCCGCCCCCCACAGTCAGCTTAAACCTTTGTCTTGTCACCCCAACAAATGTTTGGAGAGTAAAAGTCAATAACTAACCAACTACTGATCAGTGATGATCAGTATGAATCAGTATTGATCAGTCTTTATGTTACTGATTCTCATTGAGTCTCAGGGTCAATAACCTGATCAATTACAATGATGAGATTCTTGTGTGTGTTGGATTCACTCACCTGTTGGATGAAGTGAGACGACTGCTCCTCACAGCATCAGGCCAGCCACACACATGCAGGCCAAAGGTAAACTGGTTACCATGACGACAGCATGGCCCTGGCCGGCCAGTTGGCCCTAAGCTTGTTAAGTCTGATAAAAGATGATGCTGAGTGGTGTGTGTGTGTGTGTGTGTGTGTGTGTGTGTGTGTGTGTTGGTTTTCACAGTGTATGAGACTGAGCTGCAGCTCCAGGGTCCTTGAAGGCCTTGAAATGATCCATGGTGGAGTCAGTCAGGTCCTTGAAAAGGGTTGAAGTGCTATGTTTGCGTGTGTGTGTGTGTGTGTGTGTGTGGACTGATCCACATTCCTCAGCTGTGAATCAGGAGCAATGACCTCACCTGGATCAGCTGTTTCATCTACACAATATTGACGCCACATGACACACACACACACACACACACCTGAGCAGCTGATCATGTGACTGATCAGGCTCCTGATGTCAAAGCTGTGATCCTGATGTTTCTAAATAAATATCTGGAAACATCTGCATCTTCAGTTACCGTGGAAACATGATGACAACGTCAGGAGCTCAGCCTCTGTCTCTGCTTCTCAATAAAACACAATAAATCTGATTCTATTAGTTTGTTTCCACTGAGACTCTGCACACACTTGACTGTGTACACACTGTGTGTGTGTGTGTGTGTGTGTGAGAGAGAGAGAGAGAGAGAGAGAGAGGAGGCACCACAGTCTGAATGAGACTAAAAATACAAGAGCAGCTGCTGAAGCTTTGATTCTTTTATAGTGACTGAGACACTGAAATACTACTGTAGTATATTATACTGTAGCACATGGGTCCAAACTGATGGGGAGGTGCAGCAGGGACTCACTACTTACTGTATATATTGTATAAACTGTTTTTTAATGTTGTTTTATATTAAACTGAGCCGAGTGCCTTGTATAAACAAACCTTGTTATTATGTTCAAAAGCAGACTTTTCAAACAGGTTCATATTGGAGGTGTTAACGGTATTTGTATTCATCCCATGCCGTCACAGTACGTGCATCACGGTTCGGTGCACACAGTCATACGACGAGTACGTCTAAAAAAAAGAACAACGAAACAAAAAAACTGTCATGTCCTCCTGAGGAACGGCAGAGCGCTCCTCTCACCGCTGGACTCAGCTGCAGGAGCTCAGCGCTGTCCTTCTTTTTTTTTTTTTTTAGCGACTGTCAGGTACGCAAAGGCGCTTGGTGACCTCCAGCTGTCCCGGGTGCTAGCGAGTGCTAGCGGCGGATGCTATCAGTAGTATCGTATAACTGTAGTATATTATATACTGCACACCCACTGTAATATACTGCAGTGTGTTAAACTGTAGTATATTACAGTAGGTGTGTCAGTGACACGCCCCCTTACTGCCAGTAGCCCCTCCCCCTCAGCACTCTGATTGGTCCTGTGACTAGCTCACAGTCTGAAGTTAACTCAAACTGACCCATGTGACCTCTGACCTCTGTTTGTTGTTCCACCTCAGCGACTGTTCGTTTTCTCTGCTGATTAATTTAAACTGAAACCTTCAACCTCATCATCCATCAGTTTTAACAGGTCATTATATCACCCTGACAGGTGTGTGTGTGTGTGTGTTATATAATCTATTTGTCCCTGGGAGTAATTACAGCAGCAGGTGTGGAGCTGAGGAGAAACTCACCTTGTTTCTATGTAACACAGAGACAGGGTGTCACACACACACACACACACACAGAACAATGGCTCCTGACAGCTGTTGTGTTGTCTGTCAGACAGTTTTTGTTTCTGTGGAAAAAGGCTTGACATCATGTTTTATCAGTTTATCTACATGCACACACACACACACACACACACACACACGGTGTCAGTTACAGTTCAGCCATCTGGATCCTTGTGGTCTAGTTCTCTACAGGGTCTAGAAGACTGAGTGTGGTTCTGGTGTCACTGAGGAGCTTCTTCTGGTCTGGTTGATACGGTGAATCCTCAGGTGCTCGTCCTCCTGTCGTCTGCAGCTTTAAACCTCAGCACTTGTTAATTACGACTAATTCTCCTGTTCGTGGCCAGTTTTTGCCGCATGTTCAACAGCTCACCACAAAAGTAAAAATAGGTGTTACATTATTATTTTTTGTTGCTAACCTGAAGTTGTCTTCTCTTGAATGATCTATTATGTCAGTAATACATTTATAAAATTAACCCTTTCATGGCCTTTGTCTGTCATCCGTCGAAAAATTGCAATAAATCAAAAAATTTTAATGATTAAATTTTTTCCTATTATTATAAGAACATGTCTGTGTCAGCCTTTGAACAGTGTCCACATGTTTTTTTGCTTATAGTTTCCTGGAGCTTTTTTTCCGTTTTATCTGGGCATGCACCTTAAATTTCATGTCACTGGCTGAATATTTGGCACGATCACGTGACTCTCTGTGTGAAGAAAAGGCGTCATAAGACACACACGCCTAGTCGACTCCTCGTCCAGGCCGTTCCTCCGGCAAAGAGGTCTCGGACGTGTCCTTTGTAGATGGCCGCCCTGAGACGCCTGCTCAGTGGGGCAGAGGTGCTGGGTGACTTGGGGGAGTCTGAGGAGCACACCAGCCTGCATCTTTGGTGAAGATGAAAAGTGGTTGGTGTATTCTTTGAAGCATGCACCTGTAATAAGAAAGGTGTGGAACTTGACTTGTGTGAATGTGAGAGAAATGTCAGACGAGGACAGAATTGCGACCAAAAACTTCCTGCCTTTCTGTAAAGTCCTGACGATGTTGTTGTGGAGAGATTTTCAAAAAATGTTCATAAACTATATTTTGACTTCTGTAATGATTTGAACCATGAAAATATAGAAGTTATGTTTGTGGGAAAAACTAAGCACCAGGTGAAAAGGTGCGTTTTATAATGGAAGTCTGTGTGGTCAGTGCATTTTTAGGAGCATGATCTACCCTGCAAAAGTGACCTCTCTGCAACCTACGAACATTATAGCATGATCACAGGCAAAATCACAACCAGAGGAATTTCTGGCGAGTCCAAAAAATGGCCAAACAGGAAGAGGGTTAACCCCAAAGGGTTAATGGAACCTGTCACTGGTTCTTCATGTGGTTCTAGTTGTTCCGTGGGGTTCTGGTCCCCGAGGTGGTTCCTGTGATCCATGTCTCAGAGATGTGGTTCTAACAGAGATGAGAGCTAATTAACCTTAACGAGCTGATGATGGATTGTCTGCAGGTTGTCATGGTTTGTCTTATTGTGACAGACGTGTGGTCGCTTGGTGTGAGCTACAGTCACACTGTTTCCATGGCGATGTTGTCTGATGGTGTGGAAACGGTTTCAGACCTGACTTTATTTTCCTGCCTCAGTGTCGTTGTCTGTTGTTTCATAATCAGCTCCTGCTGTTTGAACCAGGACCCATGCTGGACCCATTAGTGTGTGCATGTGTGTGCATATGTGTGTGTTTGTGTGTTGGGAGCATCAGAGCGTGAACTGTGAATGCCGTGCTTTGCTGTATCACCTCGGTGACCAGATGGTGCTGCTTGGCGACCATCGCCAAGGTGACCAGGAGCTGCCAGGGGCAACGACCCAAGAGAACCTACATCCATCACACACACACACACACACACACACACACACTCCAACACGTGGGCGGGACACGACTCTGTGGTCCAGTTCTGGTTATGAGACTGTGTTTAATACAACAGATCAACATGTGAATCATTTATTCAGTGACAGACATCACTGATCCAGTCTGATCAATAATCAATAAATAGAGGAACCAGGACATGTCTCTGAGGAACTCCACCTGCTCATTAAGATACAAAGACACTGTGTAATCTGCACTGTCTGTTACAATGAGATTGGACACAAACACACTGTTACAGGTGAGTCTTCTGAGCAGCTTCACTCTGTCTCTGAGTATTTCCCAGTCAGAGCTCAGGTCAGTAAATGTCTCACGTTTCCTGGTGCATTTAAGGACGTTGGTTCATGTGTTGTTGACTCTAACGAGGTTTTAATTGGAGGCGGCGCTTCAGCTCGATCCGATTCTCTCTGGTTTATTTTGCTCAACCTGTGGGAAACAGGACGGTGTCTATATTTAGTGTTGGTTTCCATGGCGATTACTTCTGGATGTTTCATTCATCATCTACACGAGCTCATTATGTTTTAACGATACCAGAGCTCAAACCAGAGTTTTAATGATGTGGAGCATAAAAGCTGTTTGTAAATGATTCAGGAATAAAATGAAAAACAAAACAACGAGCAGCAGTGAAATTAATGAACAAACTGAAGCAAGTTTAATGAACTGAACTGAAAATTGTGAAGTGAAATTGTTCAAATAATTAAACCACTCAAAATCATTAACTTTTATTTATAAATGTATTTTTAATATCTGAATGTTTTGGCGTGAAAATCCTCAGAATCAGGACTGAAGCTTCTGTCTCAGTGTCGTAGTTGTTGTTTTACAGTGTAGTAGTTGTTTACAGTGTAGTAGTTGTTGTTTTACAGTGTAGTAGTTGTTGTTTTACAGTGTAGTAGTGTTTACAGTGTAGTTGTTGTTGTTTTACAGTGTAGTTGTTGTTTACAGTGTAGTAGTAGTTGTTTACAGTGTAGTAGTTGTTGTTTTACAGTGTAGTTGTTGTTTACAGTGTAGTTGTTGTTGTTTTACAGTGTAGTAGTTGTTTACAGTGTAGTAGTTGTTTACAGTGTAGTAGTTGTTGTTTTACAGTGTAGTTGTTTACAGTGTAGTTGTTTACAGTGTAGTTCTGGCTCAGAGGTCAAAGTGGATCAGATCTGATCGTCCTCTTCATCGTCTTAACGTTGTGTTGATAAAACCTCTGAGATCAGAAACGTATGAGTTTCACTGTAGCTGCACACACACACACACACACACACACACACACCACACACACACACACACACACACACAGTGTCGTGTTCTCAGCTTCACTCAGTGACTTCAGTCTGTCGCAGTGGCAGCGTGTGTGTAATGTGTTGCCCCCCCCCCCCCCCCCCCCCCCCACAGTCACCACTAAATGAAGTCAGGCTGTTAAAGAGCCTCTTCACCCGAGGGGGGAGGATACAGGATGGGTTTCCACGGCGACAGCAGCATCCCTCCCGCTCAGCGTGGAGATCACAACAATCAGCTCCACTTCCTCTGCCCAAATGAGGAAACAAATCTAATCACAGAGACCAGGACTCATCAGACCTGATCCTGGTCTGGGATCACAGGACCCCCCCCCCCCCAGTGTAGCATGTTGTTGTGTCATATGTTTCCATTTCACTGCCTGTTTCTGCTGAGAAGATAATGAAGCTGAAACACCACACAATTAAACATGTTCTCACACCCAGACCCCCCCCCCCACACACACACACACACACACAAATAAACTGATGATACAGAGATGATGATGATGAAGATAAGATGTCACAGGAACAAAGACCTCACAGTTTGTCTAATCTGTTCGTTAACGACCTCATGATGAGGCAGAGCTCCCTCATTGGCCAATTAAGAGCGAGAAACCAACCCCCCCCCCCCGTTCTTCTGGTGGAGGTTAGTGCAGCGGCTGACAGTAGAAGAAGAGAAGGTCTGTGTTTGTTTCTATAGTGAAGGCGAAGAAGAAGATGAGATGGACTCAACAGCCTCCCCCCACCCCCCCACCCCACTACTGTTGGTGTGGTGTAAACACACACACACACAGATGATGAAGATGAGGATGATGATGAATCAGTTGTTTATGTTTAAAGAGGTAAAGACAGTGAGTCTCTGATCCTGGATCAGACCCAGCACTGATCCTCTGTGCTCCTGTGTCGGCCCTGAACCTCACGCACACACTCACACTGACACACTCACACTGACACGCTCACACTCACACACTCACACTGACACGCTCAGAAACCACAACTCCCAGCAGGCCGAGCAATTATGTGATGAAAGAGAGATGAGGCTGTGCAGCTGATCCTGTGTCAGTGTGTGGTAATTAAAGCTCTGATTCAATTATTCACCATGTCTCTCACACACGCACACTCACACTCTTACACTCACAGTCACACACACACACACACACACACAGACACTCTTCACACGCCACAGAGCAGCTCAGTGTTTCATACATGACTGAGATGTTACATCTATTTATAATTGATGAGTGTTGTGGTTGTGTTACTGTCAGACTTGATAAACACACGTCTGTCCTGCTCCTGCTCCTGGGTTGTTTTATTTTGAAAGCTTTTGGTCAGGTGTGTGTGTGTGTTGGTCATGTGATGTGTTAGTGTGTTAGTGTGAACTGTAAAACAGTTGTAAATGTGCTGTTGAACGCAGCCTCAGCAGCAAAACTGAGGAGATAAAGGAGTGGATTTAAGCTGCAGAGGATCTCTGGTGCAGTGTGTGTGTGTGTGTGCGCGTGTGTGTGTGTGTGTGTGTGTGGGTGTGAGTTTCTTCTCGGGTGTTTAACACAATAAATGTGAATATGAGCTCCTGCTAATGTCGTCAGATAGAGACTGGAAGTGGAATGCAGGGAATGTAATCAATGCAGGAGTGTGTGTGTGGCGCATGTATCAGCAGCCTGCGTGTGTGTCCTTCGTGTTTAATTAACTTCATCACCCCCGAGGATTTCTACTCATCCCTCTGCTACAGATACCATGTAACAGTCACACACACACATACACACTCACACGCACACTATCTTTGTCTCTTTCACATTTGTTTGTGATTTTTCGGCAGCAGCTTGAACACAAACCTCCTGTTGTGTAACATACAGCACATTAACACACACACTCTGATCTGGAGTCAGCTGATGACAGGGAAACATGATAAACTGACCTCTGAATGGATGTTTGTGTGTGTGTGTGTGTGTGTTGGGGGGGTTGGTGTGAGTGAGCGGGGGTTATTTTATCTTCCATCAGACCTCCACAGAGGAAGGGGGGGTTCAGTGTATAAATGGTCTTTGCCCCCCCCCCCCCCCATCCCCAAAGGAGCTGCAGATCCTGGATCAGCTCATTTATTACAGCAGGTTATTTATAGGAGCACTCATGAGGCGTTCACAGACACTCTGTAACACACAGTGAGTCTGAGCTCAGGTCACATGACAGGAAGCTCAGAATAGACCTGCGTCTTTAAATATGAAAATGTTCATTGAATAAATGAGCAGCTGAACAGAGAAGGAGTTCAGTGTGTTGGCCTCAAAGCCGCAGGATAACAGCTCACATTAATACATCAATCAATACATCAGTCAACACATCGATCAATATGTGCACATGCTGATGAGACCCGTGTGTATAAACACCAGAGCACTGAGTGGTCGTTCAAGGCCTTTGACCTCTGACCTCAGCACATAGAGCAGTTGAAACACCTAAGTTACGGCCTTAATCCGACTTTAGCTGGACGACTGAAGTTCACGTGAACGTGTCAGTACGACTCGGACTCGACTTCTCCTTATCAACCAAACACCCAGATGATGTGACTGGAAACTGGTTTTCTTCTGCATGTCTTTACCTGTCAAACCGATTCCACAAAGAGGCTGCAGGTTTTTGTTCCAATCAATCAAGAGCACACAGTTTGACCAATCAGCTGTCTGCAGACTGAGATCAGTCGATGAACTGAGTCCAGTCTGGTGCTGCTGCTGATTGGTTGGAACAAAAACCTGCAGCCTCTCGGCCCTTTGTGGAATCGGTTTGACATGGCAGCCTTAATCGGACTGAAAGTGGACAATGCATGGTGCACTTCTCTACAGTAGACACAGCACAGAGTCCAGCAGAGAAGCTGGCCAAGAAAAGAAAAGTGCCTGGGCTGATTTGTCAGTGCATTTCACACGGCGTGACCAGCGAGAAGATGTGTTTTATAAGTAGTAGTAAAGTCGTAGTTGAGAACTCAGAGTTATTTATATCCAGTTATTCACTCAGTGACAGAAAAGTCAACAGAAAGGAGTCGGTATCAACCCATCGAAAGGACGCAGATCGTCACCTGAGGAGGACGCCATCAGTCATTGGGTTTTCCCTGCTGCGTGTCAACTGGAACAAGGACTGGACTCAGATCGAGCTGTGAGCGCAGCTGCGCATGTACACGCACTGAGTCAAGTAAAAAGGGGGCGGTCCTGGTTCCATGTGTCATCACCATGGTAACTGTTGGTCTGATGCAGGCAAGAAGAAGTCAGATCCTCAGTTTAGTCACTTCCTGGTTCAGAGCCCCTGACCAATGAGGGAGCTTCTCTCTGCCTGGAGACAACAGGAGGGAATGTGATTGGTCAACGGAACAGGAACAATGTAACAACACAAAACAGGAAGTGAGGAGGAGACTGATGACATCACCATTTGTGTATTCAATGACACACAGGTCTCTGCTAACGTGTGTGTGTGTGTCACTGAGCACCTGATGATGATGATGATGATGACAATGACGACGACTCAGCTTCAGCCTGTGACAGGGTCAGAGGTCAGTGTGCAGCCTGTAGGGGGCACTCACCACCTCACAGGTTCCTCGTGTTTACTTAGAAGGGTATGTGTGTGTGAGAGTCACAGAAAGTGAACACACATCTTGACAAAGGACACATGACTTTAAGAAGGCAGCACACGCACCTGCTTGAATGAGGTATCGTGACACACACACACACACACACACACACACTGAGACAAGGTCGCAGCCTGTGATTGGCTGTTGTAGAGACTGTGTCTGGAGGTTTGAAGGTTTTCAGGAGAAGACGAGGTGATCAGTCACTGACACACACCCACACCCACACACACACAGACACACACACACTATACCTGAGCTCAAAGTCACAGGAGACACACACACACACACACACACACATATACGTATATGAACCAAGTTCCGAAACAAATTTAAACAAAACTTAAACAACATGAAATCAATGGAGGAAGGTGTGTGTGTGTGTGTGTGTGTGTGACCTGATGAAGATGAGCAAAGTGAAGATCAATGATCAATGACTGATTGATTAGTCACTGAATCAATAAAAGTCTCAGCACAGTTCACTTTAATGTGAATTCAGTCCAAACACACACACACACACACACACACACACACACACACATACAGCAGTAGAAAAAGAAGTGATGATGATGATGGTGATGAAGAGGTGTGGTCCTGCGGCAGCAGAGCTCTGGCTCCACCATGTGGTCACAGGCTGAAACACACACATCTGGATTCACTACACATCTGATTTCTGCAGCATTGTGTGTGCGTGGTGTGTGTGTGTGTGTGTGTGTGTGTGTGTGTCTAAGTCTAAGGATTTTCTGAGGATTTGTTCTTCACTAGTGTTTCTGCTGATTTAACCTGTATTTACCTGTGTGATGGACAGTCATCTGACTCCGCCCCAAACTCTTGGCTTGACAGGTTGACTTCAGTTTGTTGACTTCAGTTTGTTGACTTCAGTTTGCCCCCCACCCCCCCCACCCCCCCACCCCCCACCCCAGGTATGGGGACATGGTTCCTAAGACGATCATGGGGAAGATCTTCGGCTCCATCTGTTCTCTGAGCGGCGTCCTCGTCATCGCTCTGCCCGTCCCCGTCATCGTGTCCAACTTCAGCCGCATTTACCACCAGAGCCAGAGGGCGGAGAAGAGGCGGGCCCAGAAGGTGACCACACACACACACACACACACACAGCTCATGTTGTTACATGCTGTGTCCAGCAGGGGGCAGCTCAGAGTCATCCGCACTATGTCCATCAGCTGTGAGAGGTATCTCTGTCTGTCTCTGTCTCTGCTGTGATTCAGACCAGGGCCAGGTCCTGGTTCTGGTTCTGATCCAGATCCAAGTCCTGGTTCTGGCTTCATCTCAGTCCTGAGTTTCTGTCACAGGGTGACAGACAGGAAGTGCCCCCCCCGATTTGTCCTACAGGGAGCAGAGACACTGACACTGTTCATGTTTCTTATTATTTATCATTGATATGTGAAACTGAATCATTGATACACTGACACACACACACACACACACACACACACACACATTGCAACAGGCTAAATGGACATTTGTGTTCACACACAGAAAACCAGACTTGCTAGAATTGGTGCGGTGAAGAGGGGCGGAGCTAACGCTTATTTGCAGTACAAGCGGCTGCTGGTCGACCTGGATCAGGAGGTAACCTCTGACCTCTGACCTCGTCCGCTGCTGCTCTTCATCCTCTCACTTCTTCTCCTACATCTTGTCTTCATCTTCTCAACAATAACAACAACACTTCTGCTGCTGCATGCTGGATGCTGATTGGCTGTTACCTCCTCATGCTGCTTTGACCTCGTTACGTCTCTCTCTCTCTCTCTCTCTCTCTCTCTCTCTCTCTCTCTCTCTCTGTCTTTCTGTTGTGTTTTGGTTGCGCTCGTGCTGTCTGATTGGCTCAGCTGGTGTCTGACCCATGACATCATCGCTATGCGTCTTGGATTTGATCCGAGTGGAGGAATGAGATTGGCTGAGCTGCATGTCAATCATCCAGCTAGGCGGCATGTGGGGGAGTCAATGCAACGCAGACGTGATGATGGTGGGGGGGGGGGCTCTGCTCCATGACCTCTGACCTTTACAGGAAGAACTAGGACATGTGTGACTCAGCTGAGGCCTGTGAATTAGAGCAGCGGTCCAGGAGCCAACGGGAAGAGGGTAGTCCTTGTGACGCAGGTCAGGGCAGGGCAGGTCACACAGACGCTCCTCAGGGTCAGAAGTTGACCTTTGTGACCTTAGGTGTGAAGCCGTCAAGATCTTCAAAGATATTTGGGTCAGATGTGTCACCTCTGTCAGGGCAGAGGTCGGAGGTGTCACTCTGACGTTCCTCAGGAGTGAAGTTCACGACCCCCCAGAGGTAACTGAAGTGGGTGTGCCTTTAGTCCTCAGGATGGAGACTCCTGATCTCCAGAGCAGGTTCTGGTCTGTGACCCTCTGTGGGTTTGAAGGACCAAGGTGCCCTCCCCAGGAGTGAAGGTCAGGAGTTTCTGTCTGTCTTGAGCTGTTTCTGGTCCAGAGTCCTTGTCCCTCTACGTCACATTCAGTCTGATCGGTCAAATGTCTGTGGTGTTGAGGTACGGTGGCTCTCTGGGGTCAAAGCAAAGGAGCAGAAACACAAACATGTTGAGAAGCTGCTGTTTGAAGCAATGAGTGACCCTTGTCTGACTCTGGAACAGGAGGGGATTGTGGGTAAAAACAGTCAGGCCGGTCCAGGTTTGTCGTGGTTCTGTCCAATCACTGACTTACTCTGTCATGTGACTGTGTTTTTTGAAGGCATCAAAAGAAGCAGGACAAGCTCTGGTGTGTAACACCAACCCCAACTTTGAGGTGCATCACCATCACCTGCTGCACTGTCTGGAAAAGACCACGGTGAGTATACACACACACACACACACACACACACACACACAGTCTGTAATGTCCCTGTTGATCCTCAGAACCACGAGTTTGTGGACGAGAAGATGTTTGAGTCAAGCTGCAGGGAGGTGACTCTGATGAAGCAGGTTTCTCGCTCTTCCTCCGTCTCCTCGTCATCGGCTCATGGCTTCAGCTCCTGCTGCTCCCGCAGGAAGAGGAAGACCTTCAATGTCCCCAACTCCAACATGTGTGGGTCTGCAGGGCAGCATCCAGGAGCTGAGCACCATCCAGATCAGAGAGAGACCCCTCACCAACAGGTAGAAACCCAACAACTCAACACTGTCGAGGTCCAAGTCTTTCAGGACCATGGGTCCAGGTTCAGGAGGTTCAGAGTTCAAAAGTCACATTGATAAGGTGTTGGTTGGCCTTGTGGTGACAGAAACCCTTTAGGGAGGTTCTGAAGTTAGTCCTGAGATTCCTGGACGAGGTTTCATGAGACTTGAGGTTTTAGGTCTTGAAGAAGATTCTCTCCAGCATTTTTTTATATTTTAAAATATATATATTTTTTTTAAGTTAAAAACATTTAAAAAACATTTTAAAACCTCGCTTGTGTGTTTGTGCTGCGCCTGTACCCCATTGATTGGTGTACCCTATAACCTGTGTGTGAGGGGACAGGAGGTGAGGGGAGGGGCGGGTGGACTCTTTTGTTTATACTCGCGCGGGGTCCGGTCGGAAAGTTGAAAAGAACTTTGAAGAGAGAGTTCAAGAGAGCGTAAAACTGAGGTAAACGGTTGGGGTCCGCGCAGTCCGCCCGGGGATTCAACTCGGTGGGTTGGGGACGGCAGCACAGTGTGGGAGGTTCCCCTTGTGGGACCTCTCCCCGGCGCTGGCCGGCCCCCGCCAGGCACATTTCCTCCAGAGCGGCTTGGAAAGGCTCAAGGCAAAGGTGAAATCAGTGATTTTCTTAGCACCCCCACGTATCGGTCAAACTCCCCCTTAGCAGCGGGAGAGAAAAGTCCTGGCGCCGTGCCTGGTCTGAGGGTTAGGTCCAGGTCCAGGACAAAGACTTACAAGTGATGGGTTCGGGTCCTCAAGGTGGGACAAGGTTCTGGTCCCTGTCAGGTGACGGGAAGTAACAGCCCTGTTGCTATGGTTACCTGTAGATTAATAAAGACTGAGCTCCCTGTTAGATGGAGAGCTGAGGTCTGATTGGCAGGATAGTAGCCAATCAGAGAGCAGGAAAATATAAACAATTGAAGTTTAATGATGAAATAACTAAATTTATAAACAAAGACTTTTGAAAAACTTTTGTTCCTTTTATAGAAGAAGTTAAGTGACACACACACACACACACACACACACACACACACACAGTCTGTGTATAAACAGATCACGTGACAGTTCATTCCCATGTAGAGAGGCAGCAGGAATCCAGAGTATGTCCAGCTGTGGGAACTTTCTCTAAACATGGACGACAGCTGGAGACCGGCTGCCCCTCCCCCCTCCCCCCTGCTTCACTCTTCTTCTCCTTGTATGTGAACATACAGTAACTGTGTATCTGCTGATGTTTGAAGACTCACATGGACCCAGGTCAAAGGTCACAGTCTGACCCCTGACCTCTCCCCCCCCCAACAGTCGCTCCAGCCTCAACGCCAAGTTGGAGGAGACGGTTCCTCTGAACTGTGAGCAGCCGTACGTCACCACCGCCGTCATCAGCCTCCCCACGCCGCCAGGCACCTCCCCCGAGGCCAACGAGTCCTCAGACTACTCCCAGACCAACATCGTCCGGTGTCAGCACTCTAAACACACACACACACACAAATGCAGAAACACAACCCACTCACCAGGAGGACGGGGTTCAGGGTCAGAGGTTGACAGCCATCACCACCACTGACTCCGACAGTGGCATCGCAGCTGCATCATGTGAAAGGGAAGGAAAACATGAAGCCCAACACGCTAAGCTATGCTAAGCTAACTCACCTGAGAAAGTTTCTGTTTTCTTCCAGTGAAACAGATGGAGCTCGTCCTGAGTCTCATTAACAAAGCTGAACAAGTCACTGTGTTGCCACAGACCTTTAGCCTAGCTTAGCACAACCACTGAGGGAAACTGTTAGCCCACAGTGATGAGATATTCAGAGGCCAGGAAACCTTCAGCATGTTCAGTGTGTGTGTGTGTGTGGGTGTTTTCTCTGCATGCTGATGTGATGAATGTGTGTGTGGCTCGTGCTGCGTTCAGGGTCCAAAATGTGTATATAAGTTTTCTACCTGAGCTTCCTCTGCTGTACAGACACCTGAACTCACCTGATGTCACTTTGTGATAAAACTCTTTGTACTGAAGCTGTTTGTGTTGATCGTCGTTGTGTTGCTGCTCGTTTATTTAATGAACATGTTGCCTGATATTATTCTTTTTAAATATGTATAATGAGAGTGATCATAGTTTTATAGCATGTCCCCCACAGCCCCCAGCAGCTAAGCCGTTAGCGGCTTCTCCTTTTGTTTCAGCTGTGAATCAAGCTAATTTAAACTAGTATGTAATTGTGAGCAGAGTGAAGTTGTGGTTCTCCAGCACATGTAGCATCAGCAGACGAGAACTAATCATACTGATCTGCAAGAAGCGTTAGCATAATCAATCACAGTCAGAATCCATTAGCTATGTCAGTGGTACAAGCCAGACCCCCCCCCCCAGGTTTTGTTCCTATTTGATTTTGATTATTGGGATCTTTAACTTTTAATATGCACAAATATGATTTTGATAACAACCTCAGAACAGACAAAGCTCTGTGGACCCCCTGAGATCTCTGACGTCCACTGAGGGGGGCCTGGACCCCAGGTTGGGACCCAAAGAGCTTTATCACAGTATATGTGAATAATAATAATGTCTTAGCAGTGTGATGAGCTGAAGCTGCTGTTTCTACTGACTTTATTCTTCATGTACCAGAGCAGAGCCAGCTGCTGTCAGTCTTTATGCTAAGCTAGGCTAACGCTAAGCAACTGAGTGAGTTTCTGTTTCCTGTTTTTATCTTTGACACTGATGTCACTCAGGTGAGTTGAAGGTGAGACTGATGAAACACCTGAGACGACGCTGAAGATTCAACTCCTTTGTGTGATGAACTCACAAGGAACTGTTTTCATACAGAGACTGTTTCCTCCTCCTCTTTCCTCCTCCTCCTCCTCCTCCTCCTCCTCCTCTTCCTCCTCTTCCTCCTCCTCCTCCTCCTCTTCCTCTCCTCCTCCTCCTCTTCTTCTTTAAAGATCTGAACACTAGGTGTTTCTTCGTCACAGCTGGATAAAGACTAACGAGCAGATCATCTGATTGATCACCATCACTCACTGAACTGTTTTCTAAAATTTGTAAATATTCCTCACCCCCCCACCCCGCTCCACTTTAATGCCACATATGCAAATGACTTGTTTTAAATCTCATCATTTTGTAGCAACAAGCCTGAAACATATTTTTGGATGATGATGTTTTTTGTTGTCCAGAAGTAAACGATGATTAATTATTGATTAATTACTGTTAGTTACTGTGGCTGATGCTGAATTGTGTGTGTGTAGTGACTCATCTGTTCGGTTCTGGTGGTCGTCGTGCTCGTCGTGTTCTGATGCATGCGTTCACACAGGAAGCAGATTGGATTTTGATTGATAATGATTATTGATTATTGAGGATGTAGCTCCTGGTTTTCGTGCTGTCTGAGTAAATACAATAAAACACTGCTACAGTCAACCTGTTTGGGGTCGTCATGGAAACAGCTACTGTCTAATGCTGCAGTAACACACACACAATAACTAGTTTCCTCCTCTTGAATTGACCTGAGAGGTTGTGATGTCACTTCCTGTGGAGCCGCTGTGTAACGCGAGATGTTGGAGCAGCTGAGACTGAACTATTATAAACAGGAGACTGAACAGCTGACTCTGTGTGTGTGTGTTGTGTGTGTGTGTGTGTGAGCGCAGTGCTGGATTAGGAACTTCACATGAATATGAAGCTTTGATCTGCTGAGTGTTCGCTTTATTAGAACAGATGTGGATCTCTCACTGTATAACCAGAGCTGCTCCTCACAGTGTGACCCAGTATACCCGGTAGACCCCAGTTGACCCAGTAGACCCAGTTGACCCAGTAGACCCAGTAGACCCAGTTGACCCAGTTGACCCAGCTGTGAGTGTTACGAGCAGTCAACTGCACATTTTCCTTCAAAAGTGAAAACTTGTGTTTTATTTTGAAAATCATCATGTCATTATGTCTATTTCCTGTGACGTCCAGGATACGTCCACGTATGTTTGTTTGTTCGCTTTGTTCTGTCAACTGTGTCTGAACTCTCAGAGTATTCTCATGATCAGTGGTGATAGTGTAGTATTGATTATTGCTTGATAAGTGAATGACTGCTTCCTCAGGATTAGTTGACTCCACCCAGCTCGGTGCAGCCTGGTGATTGAATCAAACGTGCACAGATCATGTTGTTTGCTTTAATGTTTGAGCTCCAGTGAGAAAAACGATCAAAACTCATTAACATTCAGCTCCAATAAAACTGTTTGTTTATCTTCCAGTGGAACAACAACAGTACAGTCTGTTTGTTTGTCTCTTAGTGTCTCAGTGGTTGTCTCCTTCAGTGTTTCCTGTTGTGTCCAGAACCACAGACTGTCCTGTTCCCACACAGTCCACCCAGGTCAAAGGTCACAGGTCACAGGTCACAGTTCAGAGATGTTGATTCAGACTTGTCAGGTCAACGTCTCTTTTTACCGTGTAAACAAATACCAGCTGATTCAGAGTAAACAGTTTGTCCAGGTGAACAAATCAAACACTCCTGAACAGGTTCACGTCTGTTCATTTACCTGAGCTGTGTGTGTGTGTGTGTGCATGCGCATGCTCTGAGACATGAACCTGGTGTCTTCATCTTCATCCTCATCTTCGTCACGACGACACTCCATCTCAAACTGGAGCTCGTGATGTTGGTGGTGGTGGTGGGGGGCGGGCCAAGCGGCTGCAGCCTGATGCCTGAGGAGTGAGGGGCAGAGTCATTGGTGGCGAAGTGGCGTCGGCCTCTGGAGCCTGACGACCGTAATAAAGAGCCCATAGCAGAGTGAGGGTGAGCGCCATCGCCAGGATCTGAGCCACTCCCAAGGACAACGCCCAGGAACGTAACACCTGCAGCTGCTTCGTCCCACGAATGAAACTGTAGATCTTGGACCACAGCCCTGGGGGGGGGGCAGAGAGTAACACACCAATGTCTCTGATTGGATGAAACACCTGAGGGGTTGTCTCACCTCTTGGTGGAGGCGCTGAGGTCGTGGTGGTGGGCATGGCGAGCGCAGCCTGGATACTGATTGGAGCAGCAAGAGTCAGGAGGCCACTCCATCTCTGTCATCTCCAGCCAATCAGTGAAGTAGATCACACCACAGCACCGGAACTGTTTCCAGGGCAACACAGGTCAGCATGAGTGTACGTGTGTGAATGGTGCGAGAGTGTGTTTGCGCGTGTGTAACCTCTGTCTGGAAGCTGTTCCAGGTGTGGTGAGCCACTGGTAACGCTGCAGGCCGTAGTTTGGCATCCGAGACTTCAGGCTGATCATGTCGGAGCGCTGCACGAGGGCTGCACACACACACACACACACACACACACACACACACACACACAGTTTAAAGCAGGCGTTTCTGCTCCAATGATAACAACCAGTCACTGACTACAGACAGGTCAGATAAAAGGCAACACACACACACACACACTGATATCACTCATCAGATAACCATGGAAACGTTAAACCTGCACTGAGAATATCAATTAATCATAATCAGTGTTAGTGAATCAGTGCCGTCTCACCTCATCATACGTCCACACTGCAGAGGCCAACTCCACACAGAGATCACCAGGAGGCTGCCAAAGTACTGCACACACACACACATCCTGATCTATAACAGAGCTACAGGGTCAAAGGTTAAAGTCACTGAGCACTGAAGTGATCTGTGTGTGTGTGTGTATTTCCCAGGAGTCTGAGGGTGACCGGGTGGTGTGTGGTGGTGTCTCTAACTTCCCATCATTCTCTGTGATTCCATCCATCAGAGCTGTGTCTCTTCTGAGGGACAATGGAGACACCTGACACCTGGCCCCGCGCACTAGCACTACACACACAGACTCACCTGTACTCTGACCTCTGTGTTGTGTGTGTGTGTGAGAGAGAGAGGGGTCATACCCAGGACAGCAGCAGCAGGTCACACCTGAGCGTCCCACAGTATCCGACCATGGCAACGATGATGAGCAAGCAGCAGACGGAGATGATGATGGGGTGAACGGCCGGAGAGTAGGTGAGGACAGCTGCTTCCTCCAACCTGTTGTGTGTGTGTGTGGTGGGGGGGGGGGGGGTCACATGACCAGGAAACAAATCACAAAACTAATATTTATCTGAGTAAAAGTAGTTAGTTACTCTCAGTTACTTTGAGGTGGACTCACCTGGTGTGGGCTGTCATGGTCAGGACGGTGTTCAGGGAATCTCTGATCCAGGCTGCCACTCCCGTACACATGCTGACATCAGCTGGACACACACACAGAAATAAACACACATGGATCAGTTTCTGCTGCCTGCAAATAACATCTTGGAATGTGAAACATCTGCCGACTTTCACTCTGTAAACTCACACACACACACACACACACACACACACACACACAGTTCAGCGCTGTCACAGTGAAGCTGATAATAAACTGATAATCTATCAATAAGTTCAGTCTAAGAGTCACATGATCACAGGAGCAGATGTTTCCTGTTTGTGGGTCATGTCTCATTACAGCGTGTGTGTATGTGGTGTGTGTGTGTAAACATTGACATTTCCACACCTGAGTAGATCTACTTCCTGTTTCCATTGAGTCAAAAGTGAAAACTTCCAGAGTGTTTGTTGTTGTGATAAACATTGAAATGTGTCGTGGTGTGTGTGTTGTGTGTGTGTGTGTGTGTGTGTCTCACCCAGAACAGCAGTTGAGCGCGAACAGCAGACACCGCAGACACCTCACCGCGTCCTCTCGAGCCATCCCAACCCGCTCACCGGAGCCGGTACCGGCGGCTCCATGACAACATGCTGCTGCAAACACACAACACGGAGCCGGGGAGAGGTCGGTGGGATTAGCGCTCATTAAACGGGAGCCTCTTCTCGGAAAAGCCCCGACATTCCGCTCCGACTCTCCGCGTCTTTTTTAGCAGCTCGGCCCGATCCTGATCCGGGTCCAGGAAACTGTCAACAGGTGTTTTCTCTCACTTTCCTCCTCCGCCCCGCGGACGGACATGTCCAAGTCACTGAGCACAGAGAGCGGGACACCGGAGACCAGAGACGCGGGTCCAGACGACAGACCCACCGGATCAGAGATCTGAAATCTGAGACTGGCAGAGACCAGAGACCGGACCGGCTCAGACCGCTTCACCCTCTGATACCGGTCTTCCCCTCGGCTCAGTCTGAAAGAGCAACACGGAAACAACGAGTCTCCCCGCGGTCTGGTCTTCGGAGCGAACCTTGGATCTGGAGACCACAGCAGCTGCAGCTGGAGCCCGGAGAAGCGCGCGCGTGTGTGTGTGTGTGTGGGGGGGGGGGTGCTGTCCGTCCTGTCCCGTCCATCTTCTTCTTCTCACTAATTAAAGCAGCAGCGGCCGCTCTCCTCCCCGCCTCCCCCGCCCCGGCCCGGGGGAGGACACAGGAAGTGTCCGCCTCCAGCCGCAGAGCCGCCGGGTCAGCAGGCCGACACAGGGCTGCGGTGTCGGGGAGTGAAGCCGCAGACACGTGGCGCCCTCTGCTGGCAGCTCCACCATACAGCACTGGCTCCACGGAGCTCTGTCCACGAACCTCCACCTGTGTCCACTGTCTGAGCCTGACAAATATGGCCAAAATTTGTGGACATAAATTCAAGATAGATAGAAAGAATCGTGTCTAGTCCATGTTTTATTAAACTGGTTAAGGTTCGGTTCGTTTGGGCTCCTTTACCTCTGATGATGTCACTCAGGTGTAGTGAGAGGCACGTGGTGTGACTCCACAGTGGAGCTCTGCTGCAGACGAATATCTGTCATTCCTCTGAATAAAGAGTGATTGAGGAATGTTTCCAGAGCAGCTGTGCGTGTCATTAAAAACAGATGTTCCGCACATGTTTGGACGTCACTCACTAGAATCACAAACATTGGACAGATTGTGATGGTAGGACGTTCTCAGTAACTATACAGGCCTAATGGAAGATGGAAATGTCAGCGTGTTGGAATAGAAGCAGGATAAATGAGAGGAGGTGAATGACACACACGGTCTGAAGGTTTCATCACTCTGACCCTTCAAATGAAGAAGTTATTCATTTGTGTCACTGATTGGTTTCTTTGTCAAAATAAAACACAATGTCATAATCGATACGTAAAATAAACCATCTGGGGACGAAACAGAGAAACACGCTGGACGCAGTTTGAACTCCAACTCCCATGATGCATCTGTTCTGATGACGCAAATCAACACCCCTGATGGTTCAGCCATCAGAAACAGGCAGCTGCTTACGTCACCCCCACTGACCTCAGTCAGTCGGGGCATTTTTTCTGGGAGAGCAGCGGCTGACGGCGCCATATTGAAAGAGGAAAATCGCTCTGTAAAACGTGTAAACCTAAATTTGGCGCCATGTTTGTACCTGGAGATTACCTGGAGAGTGAGTACGGGGCTGTAACAAAGCGGCGGGGGTCATGTTGAGCCGTTTGCTGCGATAAAAAGGCTTTATTTGTCGACAGTGCGGCTCCGGCTGTTAGCCTAGCCGTGCAAGCAAGTAACAGCTTCTTCTTCTCCTGGCAGTGATCGAGCAGCTACCCATGGATCTCCGCGACAGTTTACGGAAATGAGGGAGATGGACCTGCAGGTTCAGAGTACGTACAACCTCCGGTAACGGCAGCCACACAGCCGGTAACACACCGAGGACCGACGGTTTAAACACGCACGCCGCGCGCACACCACACACACACACACTTAGCGCTCCATTCAGATACTTTACAACAGAACTTAACGCTGGAGTGTGTCGTAAGTTAGCACGCGGGTTAGCAGCAGCTGGCTAACACAAGCTAACGCCCGGAGCCGGTGTTTGTTTACAGCTGCTCCCGTGACACGATCTCTGTTGTCGGATAAGGTATTGATCATGTTCACCACGTCATCAGTCTGTTCACCAGCTATTAACTCGGCCGTGAAAACAACAAACAAATCACGTGGAAAGATTAGAGCAGGTGAAACCAGTAACAAAGCCTGGGCGCGCACACAGTGAAAAGGTGACTCATGATATCGCAGACGTAACCACTAAACAGTTGATAGCAGTGACGATTAAGATTCCACTTTGCATTAATATCAATGATGACATGGATGACATCAAATGTCATCAGTGATGTCATTTAATCCAGAGATCAGCTGACCTGAGTCACCAGTGATGACACCAGCAGAAACAGGCAGTGAGAAAGGTAGAGCCTGAGACTGAGGAGACGCGTGTCTGTTCCTCCTCATCTTCTTCTCCCAGACGCCACCGATCAGCTGGAGCAGAAGTGATCGAGTTTCTTCGTCAACGCCAAGAAGAACAAACCTGAGTGGAGGGAAAAGCAGATGGAGGTCATTAAAAGGGTCTGAACACCTGCGAGGTCACGTCTCTGATGTACGACAGACTGAGCAGCTGCTGTGTTGAACCTGTGTCAGTGGGTTATTGTTATGTATGATTGTTATGGTATGTATTATAGGGTGTGTGTGTGTGTGTGTTGTGTGTGAGAGAGAGAGTGCAGGTTGGAGGAGCATCATGAACATTGACATATTAGATTCACTGGAACAACCCTTGTTCCTGTGAATGAAGTCAGAATCACATCCCTGTGCAAAACGAACCAACATACTTATTATTGATTATTGATTTACTCATTGTTTAAACTGTGTTTCAGGATTATTACAAAGCTCTGGAAGATGCGATGAGAAGGTGCAACTGGCCAATCAGATTTATGACCTGGTGAGTTACAGGTGGTAAAAAGAAACTGCGTGTGTGTGTCCTGTGCTAACGACTGCGCCCTCTCTACAGGTGACCGTCACCTGCGGAACTGGACCAGGAGCTGGCCAAGTTTAAGATGTCGCGGAGGCCGACAACGCCGGCATCACTGAGATCCTGGAAAGAAACGTGAGTCAGTCAGAAGCGCCCTCATTCCTGTCTGTCCACTCCTTCTTCTTCACTGGCTTTAATCTTGTCTGACCAAGGTGTGATGAGGATATTTCTTCTCTGTCCCCCTGCAGGGTCTTAGAGATGGACAGTCCGTCTCAGCCTGTCAACAACCACCATGTCCACTCTCACACCACAGCCTGAGAGTAAGTAGCAGCTGAGTGATGTTATCACGTGATGCGTTCATGACCAAATGAGAGTCTCAGCTTTTGACCAGGTGTTTGAATGCGTGTGTGTTTTGTCCATGCTGTGACAGAGAGAAGTATAGCGCCCCCACCCACCACCCACCGAGCACGTCCCCGAGAAGAAGTTCAAGTCTGAAAGCTTTCTGTCCACGCTCACGTCACGCGTCCAAGAGAACACACCAGGTAACAGTACCTGCTCACCTGCACACCTGTACCCTGACTCCACCTGCACACCTGTGCCCTGACTCCACCTGCACACCTGTGCCCTGACTCCACCTGTGCCCTGACTCCACCTGCACCCTGTGCCCTAACTCCACCTGTACCCTGACTCCACCTGCACACCTGTGCCCTGACTCCACTGCACACCTGTGCCCCTGACTCCACCTGCACACCTGTGCCCTAACTCCACCTGTACCCTGACTCACCTTCACACCTGTGCCCTAACTCCACCTGTACCTGCTGACGTCTTTCCTGTGCCTCTGCAGGTGCCGTACCAACAGCACGTCCTCACCACCAACAACGTGTACAGTGTGAACTCATCTCAGCCCTCTACCCTCCTACAACCTGAGCTCTCTACCTGCGGGCCGGGGCGGGGGCCGTGGGCCATCACCATGGCAGCAGCTCAGGCTGTCCAGGCCACAGCCAGGTCTCTCTCTCTCACACACACACACACACACACACACACCTCTTTAACTCAGAGATGATTGTGCTCTGCAGTGCAGCTGTCCTACACTTATATCTGACAGTGAACACATGTTCAGGCAGTGATTTGTGTTGTCATGGTAACCTGCTGGTGAATGTTTTGTGTGGTCAGATGAAGGAGGGCCGCAGGACGTCCATCTGAAGGCGAGCTACGAGGCCATCAAGAACAACGACTTCCAGCTCAGCAGAGAGTTCTCTCTGTCCCGGACAACGCCGGTTACTCCTCCTCCGCCCTCGCCTCCACCCTCACCCCGACCTTCACCCCCACCACCGCCTCCGACTCCAGAGGCCGCAAATCCAAGTGAGAGCCACACACGTCCGAACTGTCAGCACATGATCTAACAGTGAAGCATCATGCTCAATGATCGTTGCCAACGTGTCACATGACAGCTGTGATCTTCCTCCTGTGTCTCCATAAGCAGCATCAAGTCTTCCAACCACCAGTCATCTTCATCCTCTTCCTCCCTCCTCACTGTCATCCCTGCTCCTCTTCATCTGCGCTGGCTCAGGAACTTTCCCAGCAGGCCTCAGCTCTACCTGAGGCTGAGGCCAACAGCCAGGTGGATTGGACCTACACCCCAACGAGCCCCGATACTGCATCTGCAACCAGTACACACACACACACACA
>JAFELL010001887.1:0-28190 GCA_019059645.1 Caranx melampygus | reverse complement strand
ACTCAATAAGATGCCGTACGCTTCTTACAGTACGTGACATGTTTATCCCATGGAGAGAAGGAAATGGAAAGTTATGCTTTTCAGACTGATGTCAACTTTTTTTTTTTAAAATGTCCAATAGTTGATAACTGCTGTGTGGAAAAGGGTTGTTGATTTGACAGCGCAGTCACATGTGATTTAATATTAAAATATGAGTTTGATGGGAAGGTAAAGATGTTCCTCCTTTACCATTTAGACTGAATGTGATTTTACTCAAAGTACCCATGATGTATGACTTCAAATGAATAATGAATGAAGGAGGAGAGGGAGATGATTAACTGTTCTTCCTGAGCGGATTTTTTCCAGGCCTCCTAAATCTCTAACATGTTTTTAAAAAATCTCCCCTGAAAATCCTTAAACAATTGAAATCTCTTTACATGTGTTATATATTGGCAGGGGACCTGAAAAACTTCACGTTGGCATCGACACGGTTGGGAGCTTGCAGTTTTTTCCCCCCAACATTTGGCAACACTCGGCTTCACAATCATTGTCCCATAAATACATCCCCCTACTTTTTTTCTTTTCTTTTTCTTTTTCAAGGCCGACAACCTCAAAGACTTAGCACAGCGGGATCAGTTTTAGAACGACTGCTATCAGTGCTCATTCAGAGCTGCCAGCCACACTTGCAAATATGAGATAGGACACTCTGCCAAGGATATATCTCCTCCAATTTTCAGAGACTTAAATCACTTGGGGGCATTGACTGAAAAGGTATTTGATTATTGTTTAATGACAGAGTCAGCTTTTATTAGATTAGTCTTAAGCTCAGTGTGCCCGGATCTGGCAATGGAGGGAGGTTATTTGGGTACGCTGTTCTCTTTTGGGAACAGTTTGCATATACTGATGTATACAAACACTCTGTGTATAGAGGAGTTTGATTGTCAGTTGGGTTTTTTTTTTTTTTTTTTTTTGTCAGAATATAGCAGAGAACTTTTTGGGAGATGGAAAAAATGTTCCATGAATCCACATTTATTATAGTCTTGACGGTGGTTGAGGCTTAAGTTGAAGCAAGTAAATACACATTTGACCTGTATCTTAATTTATGCTCTTTAATTAAGAGTTTTTGGCCACATCCTCCTCTGGATTCAGAGCTTAAAAGATAACGGCCCTCTGGTCATCATTACTTTCTTTTATACCCATTCCACGCTTCAGTACATCTGAAAGTCAACCACTCTCTCGCCAGCGCAGTTTGAGTGGAAGACGGAGAACACCCTGCACAGTTGGAGGGTTCAGGCCGCCGCCATCTTCACCCACCAGTTTTGAGAGGATCGATTGCAGATTGATAATGAGGGAGCAGGGATCTGAAAGTCTAGACATGCGATCTTAAGCCCGGAAAGTCGCTGGTTCAAATTCTTTCCAGTTGGGAGAAGATGAGCGGGGGGAAATGGGTCACTTCCTGCACAAATTTTGCAATATGAGTGTGCATTCATGCAAGATATTTAATCCGCACCTCAGCAGAGCTGCTCCGCTGCCAACAATTTGAAGCTGGTTGTACTGGGCGGTGTCCAGATTTGAGAACCTTTGTGCATAAATCTCCCACTTCCTTGTTGCTTTAAAATGAAGATAAGACAAATTCACCCAGGTGATTTTTTTTTTTTTTCCTCATTTCAGTGTTAAGGTTTTCCAAATGGGTACATGAACATCCCACTCTTAGAATTAATGACAGTACTGGCTCAGTTTTACTTTCCAGTTAACTTTTCAACTCGCGCAAAAAAGTTTTCTTAAGGGAGTTAATTTTTTTCACTTTCACGAAAAGTTCCTCTTCTTTAACTATGACCAAACTATGACCATCCTTTCCTTCTCTAACTTTTCTAACAACCAGAGTCATAGATACTTTTAAACTTTTTCTGAACTTAAATCTTGACCTGAAGTGAATTTTCTCTCTTGCCTCATCATGTTATCTCAGAAACATGATGAGGCAAATATTAAAATTAACAAATAATTCACATAATTATGTATTTTGTTGTTTTATGAACCAAAAAACCATCTCAGTGTAGTTTTATCTTTCCCCTTTCTCTCAGGCTTCTCTCTGGAGCCGGAGTAACGACAGATCAGTGAGCCAATCGGAGGAGGAGTGGAGGTTCTACACCTTTCTCTGATTGGATAATTTTGTTAATAACTTAATGAAATATAACAGACTTCAGGGTAACACATTGGGGAACTAATTCTGTAGGATGTCTGTAGGTCTTGGTGGGCGGGGCTTTAAGAGTGATGACTGCTTTATAATGACAACACAAAGTTACAGGAGTCCTCACGACTGGTTTTAAAGCTCAGTTTCTGAAGACAGACATTTATGTGCATTTCTCTTCGGACTGAGGCTTTGATGCGTTAACAGTATTAAGAAAGAGCTGCTTTATAATCAGAACAGACGTGGACAATTATTTTTATACAATATGTGACCTTTAAATAAGGAGATTATGATTTTATTTTACTTTGATTATGTGGTCACCACCATATTTAACTAACAGTTATATATGTGATAGTTGCAAATACAGGTTAATTTGTGTTGATCCACATCGTAAAGAACCAGTGGTGAATGGCAGGCACGTTCTCACTTTAACTGTAATGACTAAACAGCAGCTGCTGTCTGTCTGTTTTGAATAGAGTATGTGAAGGTTGCATGTCCCCTCAGGTTAGTTAAGCCTCATTTTTCCATTTTCTTTGTCCTTGTGACCTGTCTGGCTCTTTATTTCTGTCACTCTCGCGTCTTTCAGGTCACAATTAACTTGGTCACGAACCGCCTCCCACACTGGCACCATCCACTAATGTTTGAATTGTACAGGAGCTGCTGAAAAAAAATCAGCTGAAGCAGATTCAGCGCACAGTCGTGCTGTTGTTCCACTTTATCTGAGCATATTTGCTGTATTATCTTGGCTGTCTTGTTTATTTCTCTTTTGTCATTGACAGTGTGACTTCTCAGATTATGTGCTGATTGATGGCACCGTGTCCTCCAACATGTTCGTCCTCCCCGGCCCGATCGAACCAGTGTGTCCCTGCATTGCTAGAAGACATTATAGTTCAGATACAGTCCCACTTACATTCAAACAGAACCATTGTCTCTATATCACCATCCTCAAATCACATCTCTGACTCACTGCGGACAGAATATGTTGATATTGTCTTTAATGTCCTCACATTCACGTAACTGCCACCATAATAAAGTCTCAACCATATTAATATGATTTAAAATGTTCAGTAAAAGCATTTTGACGGCTGCTGCTGTGATAGATGTTTAAAAATGGACGTCTAAAAACACCTCCACGTTTTATAATCTTATGAGAAATACATTTAGATTTATTACCTTTTTGTTTAAGATGCAGTCATATTTACCTGTGTCGAGCTTTACTGCCCATCAATATGATATTTTTTATGAGTTTAGAGCCATTTTGTTTTGTCTACTTTAGCCAACTGATGTTATATACAAAATCAAAAGAGGACTTAGATGCACAGAGAACAGAAGCACATTGACTTAGAAGACGAGTTTGTCTTCAAAGTCCTGTGAAAAAGTCAAATATTCCATTTGTGGAATAAAATAAATTTACTCAGCAACGATTTTGATGATTAAGTAATTTGTGATTTCTTCTTTTTCTCTCTCTTTCTAAGATGTGATTATTTTTCTCTGCCTTTGTCTCCTGGTTTTGCACTGATGAATCTCAAACTCTGGGGAATTGTTAAAGTTAATTTCCACAATTACAGACCCAACAATTACTTAAGAGATAAAACTCTCAGGCAATGAATTGATCATGAAAATGACTGTTAATTAGCACTAAAAACACACACAAGTATTGGGTACCAATGAATTATAAGAGCGAAAATTGGGACTCCACATAAAAACATAATGTACACATTAGTAAAATGTGAAGAGCATGTATTTTGACAAAATACATAAATATGCAGAATAACTATCAGTAAAACAAATTTTATACAGTATACCTATCAGGGGTGTAAGAAAATATTGATACATTGAATTATCGCTATATTGCAATATATCGCATCGTTGCCCCTGTATCGCGACACGTATCGAATCGCCAGATTCTTGCCAATACACAGCTCTAATAGTTATGACTACCAGATTCTCTCCTTTAGCTCAACATAGACACTCACTCCCGTACACATTGACACAACTATACATCTATAATGTCAAGTAATTTAAACGAGGCTGTGAGAGGTGAGAGGAGAAGAATCAGAGAAGTTTGCCGGTAAACTTTAGTAATTAATACATCATGTTGTTGGGGCTGCAGAGCTGACCTGTGCAGCTCTGTTATAAAAGAGCCCTGATGATTGATGGTGCTACCAAACAGATTAATAGAGCTGCTATTTCCAAACTGTAGCCAGAGAATTAGGCCACTGATTTGCATGTTGTTGGAAAGGGTAACAGCTAACAACTACAGGGGAAACTAATTGAACTCTCCTCTGGGAATCGGCCGGGCGTTGGGTTCTATATTTAAGGATGTTGCACCTAATGAGGACACTTTTTCCATTTCTCTGTTTAAATCAGATTATGTGTCCTTTCTAGCAGACCTGATCCCTCTCTGTGGTTTGTTCTCTGTGTCCCAGCATGATGTGGACCATGGCACCTGAGCTCTGTATTTTTTTTTTTTTTTTTAACAAAGCAAAACATAGATCAAGCTCCATCTTTTATAAAATGTGGAAACACTTTGCAGGCCATGTTCAAACAGGTGTCGCACTGATTATAAGATGGTCCATGCACCACAGCAAATGCAGCAGATGTTCTCTTTGTTAATGAGGAGTAATTGGTCTTGATGTCGTGTCTGCTTTCCACTGTTTTAGGGACCAAACGAGGGCTGAACAATTAATCACAATGGCAGTATGGCCAAGTGCAGTTTCTAAAAAGTACAGGAGATGCCCCAACACAAGTCACCAATCAATGCCTTTCATATAAGTCACAGTATGATTTATCCTTGCATATCGTTCCTTCCGGCCTGGTGTCATGGAGACGTGACACCATGATGTTTAGACATTGTTTTATGGAAGCTAAACCTTCTTGAACAGGACTTCTGACTGTATGTTTGAATAAACTGAGGACCAATCAGATGCCTCCCTGTTTACATAAACCCTTATAATGGAGACCTATGCAGGTCTAGTGCGGTCTTTTACTAACCCCCCCCCCCCAGCCATGTGCATACACATTTACGATGTGTATATTTGTGTAGTCATAAACAAGAGATTACAGGTGACGGGCTGTGTTTGTGTCGTCGTGCCACCGAGACGAGAGCCGGGACACCGGGTTGGAGGCGCTGATCTTACAAGGTTGACTTTTGGCCAAGAGATGCTGGTTGGAAGGCAGAGAGCCTCCATTCTCCATGTAACAAGCCATTGAACCATCACAATTACTCAAACAACTTGGTAAAAACCTTGTATAGTTCCTCTTTAAAAGATCGATTCTGAGCCCACTGTCCCACTGGATGTTGGTAAAGAAACATGTCCAGGACACAAAGTTGTAGAAAAGTTCAGCACATTGCAGAAAATCCTAAAATATATATATATATATATATCTTTTCTGGATGGACCAGAAAAGAGTTTCATACTGCTTTTACATCTCCAGAGACGTTAGTCTTTGTATTGACCACTGCTGAACTCCCATAAAGACATGTGGGACAAAGAAATGTAAATGTTCTGCAGTCTGAAGAAAACGCTTGAGAAATACTTGAGAAATGAACTACCATTTCATAACATAAAAAGCTAGAACATGGAAATAGTAACTGCTGCCAGGCTCAAAACAATACTTCCTGACGCTGTTTTATGTTGAAATGTTTGTATCTGCTGTAGAAAAGTGGTTGAAGTTTTATTTTTTAAGGCATAAATGAAAGGAGGAGTGGGTGATTGTTTTGAGCAGTGATCAATCAATACATCGCAGCAAGATGGAGATGTAATAAGAAAAAAGTAATTGGAGAACTTACCGCTGCTGATTATTGTAGAAAAGTGATTGATGTGGTGAAGTATGAAAGGATACGTAACGGAGGAGTTTCCTTGTGCTCCTTTTTTTTCGTTTTGTGACAGATTTTAACATATTAAGATCTGCTTGTAGCAAGGTGTTCAGCCTCGTATGAGGTACTTTCAGTTTCTTGGATATTTTTTTTTTCCTTCTGCTCACACTGTGCAGACTGTCTGTTTGATGGATTGTCTCTATTCTCCCCTTTAGTTCCTCTGTCTACTCCGACTGCATACTTCTGAGGATAATTGAAATGCCTATTCCAGCTCGTGCACACACACACACGCTGCCTCCTCTGCTTTCTGTTGGGGAGTTCTTTCTTGTTTCCGCCGACCTGCATTTTTCTCAACACGTCTCAGTTTTCCACATCACTTTGTGCATTTCTATACCATGCTTTTTTTTTTTTTGTTCATGTGTATACACTACACTCACTCAACACATTTGAGCCTTGACGTGACTCGATATTGAAAAGCAGCAGTGGAAAATATTAACTTTTGACCTCAGCATTGGTTTTTTTTTTCTTTTCTTTTAAAAGAATAAGTGGAAAAAAATATATATATAAAGAAAGATCCATCCAGCATGTGGTGAGTGGCAGTCCGAGGGCCAGGTAAGCAGACTGACTTTGACCTAGTGCCACCAGATATGAAGTGATATCCTTTCACTTGTAAAGTCTGTACTTATCCGCTTGGCTTCAAATGGGACCCATTATTCCTGAGAGCCCACGGTGAATACTAAATAGTAAACCTGATAAAAATCACTGCAGATATTTGAATTTACACAAAATTTAGCCGATGATCTGTTTCCACAGCATTTCACTTCATTCAGTGAGCCTGACATTGTTTCTATATCAGACTGTATGGAGTATACAATATCAGTTGCAAGTCTCTCAGAGCTCATTGGATGACGTCTTCATTTTTTATCTCCAGAAAAGTTCAGCTGTGGTCAGTTCTTTCTCCAGCCCACAGAATTATCATTCAGCACACACAACACCAGACAAATAGAGTTCAAAATGACGAACTGCATTGATGCAACAGTCAGGCTAGCTGTTTTCCTACTGTGTTTTGTGCTAAAATGAACTAATATTATCACATTTATCCCACAGACATAAGAGCACTATCAGCCCACATAGCAAATCAAAATGTTGAACCTTCCACTCTGTAGGTCTAATCACCATGTGTTTTTTTTAGCATCGAGCTACCCTACAAAAATGTGGCAGAGGTCATCAAATGGTCATAAGAAACAACAATGACTAATGATTTCATGTGGAGAACAAACAACGGTCTTTCTTTTAGATCTGACCTGTCACCTGACTCAAAGCTTGGACACTCATCCTCCTCAGACAACAGTAACTGTGCGCCCCTTCCCCCACGAGCCTCCTTTGTAATGTCCTGCTCATTTATTTTGATTCCTGAAACATCTATTTAAAGTTGTGCATCATTCCCACAAAGCCTCCTCACAATACAGCACAGGTGGAACAAGGATTGAAAAGATTATAGTCTGTCTCCTCCGTCGTCTCTTTCTCGTCCTGCCACGTTTCTAATTCCCCTCATTTTCCACAGGAATCCCTCGTAGTCTTTTCATGCATCTTCTATATGTCACCTGCCAGTTCCATCAGTCTTTATCTTCCTGCTGCATAATCTCATTTTTCTTTATCCCGTTCTCTTCAGGCTTTCTGAACTCTGAGGTCTGTGGTGACGGTCGTTTCATTTGTTCTTCCATCTATTCTTCTGAGCAACATACCGCACGCTCACGCACAACATACCTCACACAAAGGGAGAATAAACACAACATACACACATGCACGTCATGTTGCTTTCTTGGTGTGATTTTTACCACAGCTGATAAAGTACAGAGCAGAAGCCAGGAAGCAGAATGGATTTAACTGTTGGCGATGTTTTTAGAAATATCCCTTTAAACTCTGGTTGAAGCCGATGCCGTGGTTTATTGATGACCTTGTGCAGGGTGTTGGGTTTTCTTGTCGGTGGCCAGAGTCTGTCTTGGTGTTGGTCCAGATTCTGTTGTCATGTTTTCAGTTCAAGGACCAGTGTTAATGAGGAAGAAGGTACGAGTGGTTCTGACGCTGCTCACGAAGGAGATGCTTGTGGCACCTTAATGATCTGTGTCCATATGTATGTGCATGTGTGAGAGATGAACAAATGTCCGTTGTGATCAGGTGGTGATGAAAGGCTCTTGAGAGGATTGGGTTTGATCTAATAAACACTTCACAGGCACATCACACACTGGTTAGACCTCATGGGGTGCTCTGTGTGTGTGTGCGAGTGGAAAAACTGGACATAGTGTTGCAAAAGAAGGTTTGGTTGGAGAAGTTGGTGTATGAATAAAAGCAAAGTGTGATGAGGTGCAGTCAAAAGAAACGTGGCAAATAAAGCATAGCACACCTTCAACTGCAGCAGAGGAAAGAAACAGTGAAATATGAAACGACGATTCAACGATTTCTTCCGTCGCCTTCAGAAGCGTCATACGGTGTCGTTGTGACGTGTCTTATCAGCTGAAGACACATTTGACAGGACGACCAAACCTACTGCTGTCAGTTCGCTCCTTCAGGACGGTGCTGCAAGTGTACGACAGCATATGCCCCCTTCGTCCCGGTTCATCGTCCGGTGGGCCTGCTTCCTCATTTCGATCGCCTCCATGATCCAGTGCTGGTGCCTGTTGCTTTCTGTACAGATGGTTTTGGCCGTCGAAACATTTAAAGGTATGAAAAGAACAACCTCTCCTTTGTGTGATACAAAAGAAACCTAGCTATAGCAATAGCACACCTTACAAAGAGCTCCTGTAAGGCTCAGCCTCTGAATACAGCCTGTAAGCTGAGTAATACTTTGACAGCATAGAGCCAAATAACCTGCTTTATAATACAAGACATGGAAGTCTCACATTATACAATACGACATCTTTGACATTATATAATAACTGCTCATAGTAAATGTTCTCAAGCATTAATGGATTGATTCAAAAGACTCATGTTATCCTGGAGACGCGTTTACACCTTGTATAAATATTTAAGTGCAGCAGGTAACGATGCTATCTGAATGCTGATGGCGCTGCCTCTCCAGCAGTGAGAGGTAATTGGAGTCTTTGCTGCGTTTCGGAGTTTGTTACGGAGGCTTGTGTGGAAGCATGCTGATTATTTCAATCAGGCTTTTTCAAACCTTTAAAAGAAATACCATCCAGTGAAGTGAGATACTACTGGGCTCGTCCTTGGCTTTGATGTGTGGGGAAAAAAGAAAAAAAAAAAGACATGTAACTTCGTGTGTGCTGGCTCGGAGCAGACTTTATATTGGTGGAAGGCGAAAATGCAAACTATCAATAGGACATACATAATTCAGTGAAAGCTGGTAAAGAACAGACACCAGAGACAATACAGTGTAGAGAAGAAAGGATGTGTGCATTTATGTTGATTATGTTGTTTTTGAAGACATGTGACTAATGAGATGTGTTAAGAAAATGAAATGAGGAATGTGTTTTTAAAGTGGTTTTACACTCTATTGAAGTTGTGGCTTGGTTGATGGCTGAAGACCTGATGTCACTGGGATGAAAGCAAGACAGACAGTGCTCTCAGACACTGCTAAGCTGCTGACCGGTTTGTCAAAGCTCAGGGTGTTGGAGGAGCATCAGTAAGTGGGAGCCGAAGTCACTGGCTCGAGGTGAAGGTTCATCTGGTGCACCACTGTCACTAAAACCTTTACTTCTCCACCTCTGAAGAAGACAGAAACTTGAAATAAAAACACTTTGAGAGCTTAAACCTTTGGCATCAGGATTTCTGTGGTTGTAGGTTTTAGAAAACGTCTCTGGTATTTATGGGTGAAGGGATAAATTCTGCTTCATAACAACTTATTGTTGTTGGTTTGGCTTTGTTTTTAACTTCGACACTACACCTAAGATCTGGGATTGTGGTACCATTGCTAAAAATGAGTTATGCCCTCTACTCGCCTTGGTTTAGGTCATTTTCCATCACAACTGAGTACTTCATAGTTCCTCCTGTCTAGCTCTCTTTTTTCGATCCTCTCGTCAGCTCCAAACATCGTCTGTCTGCACCTCAGTGATGGACCACAGTGTGGTTTTCCAAACAGCAGGCATTTAACTCATGTGAAAGAATAACAGCACTCTCAGTACAGATCAGTGGGCGCTGGCGCCAGTGTGTTTTTAAAAATAGCGGGTTTGATTGTTGGGTCGGACCTTGCGCCCACAACGCTTCCAGAGACAACAATCTGGCCAATCAGTGGCCAGCAGGCGGCTGACATTTTTACTATCAGCTCAGCTCACTTGGAACCTCGGTTGAGGTGAGTAGCGCTAGCGGAAAAGGACTAGTTTACTGGTCTGAAGTTGTTTGCCTTGTGGTAGTAGTCAGTAGATGCTACTTGACCTATCAGAAGACTGAGCCAGGAGGGAGACAGGAGGGCAGCAGTGAGCAAAGCTCTCATGGTGATGAGATAACCACGACCTCAAAGTATCTTGTCTTCTTCAACTCTAGATGGAAAAGAAATACGACCACCAGAAGATGAGGCTGTTTGCCTTCAGGCCTGTTTACAGTGTTTGATTTTTGGGCTGTCTGAGATCAAGGTTCCCCGCTTGAGAGTGAAACACAGTGATCTTTGGTTGTAAACTCAACACACTGTGGTCCCAGATCACGCCGCCAGTCACGTCCTGCGCCTTGGTTCGGATTCATTCGAACTTGACGGCTCCTGTGGCTCCAGCAGCCGCGCACTGCAAAATATACCAGTCGAATCACCGGATCTATTGGGTTTACAGTTAAGTAGTTTGTACGCCACAGCACGGCAGCTCTCTGCTGTCTGTAATGGAGGGTTCAGGTGCAGCAGTGGACTAGAGTTACTGTCTACAGCCTAGAACAGGAGGAACATGGAGATGACATTTCCCTGTGGTCCGTCTGCCCTCGACGGACACTGTTTCACTCCGATCAGCAGATCAAGACCCGATCACTTTACATAGGGCAGTATTGTAACTACTGTAACTACACACACACACACAGAAACACACACCCCCATAGCTGTGTTCAGGTCAGAAGCAGATATGCTGGAGTCTGCTGCCCATCATAGCTGCATTGATTTCCTTTCTCCCGCGTCAGGCTGTCTTGTCAACAGACTCCTCCAAGCATGGAAGATGAATTATTCACAGGACAGCTCTGCCAGGATCTGTAAATAAATACTTAACTAATATTGGCCCCCACAACCCACAGGTCTCCGCTCGCTGCGGGGAGGAGGAGGAGGAGGAGGAGGAAGAAGAGGCAGAGAGCAAAATGTAAACTGCTAAACATATGTTTTAATTGTACCTGGGTTCAGGATGTTAATTTGTGCATTAAGTTCCAGCCCTTTTAGGATTTTGCAAGTAAAATTAGATGCAAATTTGAACCAAACAAAAGCAAAGTGGTTTGAATGAATCTTTCATTGACTAAACATCTGAGGGTAAATGTTATGAATTAATGCTTCGTGACTTGTTTTACCTTAAAAACATAATATTTTGTAACCTGCAGAATATTTTAAGGAGCTTTTGGATGCGGAGTCCCATGCATTACAACCTATTTTTAACATTTTAAAGAAATCAAAAGACAACACATTGCTGTCACAGCTGAAGCTCAGATCAGTCTGTTGTGAGTTTTTTCTTTGGTGACCATATGGAGCAAAGTGTGAAAAAGAACAAAAACAACAACAACAAAAAAAAAGACAAATGTAAGTCGCTCCACGTGTCTGACAGATCTGACAGATGGTTTGACAGCTCTTCCACAGTTTTATATAGACATATCAGAAAAAGAAAGAAAGAAAAGAAAAAGACATTTAGTGATGCCAAATCAAGAAAAAGCAAGCTGACAGAAATTAGCCTCATCTGACTGTCGGTGCAGTAGCTCTAATTACACTAATGGACACTGTCTGAAACATATCTCTGCCTATTTTTAGATGGGTCTACACTAAAATCCTCTCATAAAGGACTGTATGGAGCAAAACCTCGAGGTTCAGTCTGGACTGGAGAGCGAGTAGACACGTCACACGATACCAGGAAGTAGACTGTACCAAAACCAATTCACAGTAACAAATTCAATACCACAGCAACAACAACTGTGTTTGCAGCAGTCTCTGGTATTTTTTCAAAGTCCTAATACAAGCAGGAGTTTAAATAGACAAACACACAAATTAACAGTGTTAAAATATTAATGCAAACAGTAGAACATTATATTTTGACAGACTGAATGATGAGTGAATATTATGAGCTGTATATTAGCCTAAATAAGTGAATGTTGCATTTATGAATGTTTAATATAGAGTGTTGCTGCAACAGATTTGCACACGGTAACAACAGCTGATGAATAGAAACCTGTTGCTGCGCTGCCACTTGTTATTATTATTTTTTTTATTCCACCTGCTTCCTTTTTGCTTGACGTCAAACTAGATCACTTAGGATTATTATACAACCCTCATCTGTCTCTGTAAGTACGACATCTAACAAGTACCATCTGGTTTTTAATATTGATTTTGTGGGGTCTTATAATGCGATAATATCATGCTGAGCTTTAGCTTGAAAGGATCGTTCTGTCCTCCACTTCTTGTCTTCACACATCAGGAGATATTGTTAAATATAGCATGTTGCTTGGATGCATCACAACAAGCATCCCGCCTGTGTTTGCACCAGCAGCTGTGTTACCAGTTCAAAGCACAGGCACTTTCCCATTTAGAAACAGCACTCACTGAAAAGGTCAAACACAGTGTCAGACACCACCGATGTCTTTTTTAGGCCTCTGACTTCTTCATCTAAAATGTTTCTCCTCTTCCTTTTCTGCATATCACTCCTTCAGCACTTGTGTATTATGTCTTCGGCAGCAGTTTGTTCTCAAACGGATGCATCGCCATTCAAACTTAAAAGGTTTTAAACCCTCCAAACTTGTTAAATGTGCCACATTAATTACTTAGAAAAGTGTCATGTGATTTGTGGGTCACTGGGGATCCTCTCAGTTTGCCAGCACACTCCCCTCCTCAGTGGCTTTTAATCGAGTGGGATAAATGAACGAGTTAGATTGTTTTAATTTAACAAGGGGGCGGTCATGTTATGACTGCCACGCTTCGCAGGTTTAATCCTGTGGTGTGAAGCAGCAGGTCTTAACCCCGATTTGTGACTGTCTCTCATTTTTTTATGAGCTTTTGATTAAAACATCTGCCATGTGACGTTTGGTGCACGTAATGAGGTTTGTAATAAGATCAGGCTGCATGACACCAGGATCAGAGCTTTCTTTTTTCTTTCTTTCTTGCTCCCGAGCTTCTTTCCTCTGCTCGTCTTTGTTCGTCTGACAGTCCGACCTCTCTCTGTGTGGATTTGGCGGCTCGACAGAAGAAAAGGAGACGCTCTTGTCCTCCCTCCATCTGCCTCACTGTGTCTCTGTTAATGTCGAGCTCTGGCACTTTCACATTTAAATAGCCCATTTAGGAGAAGCTGAGCAGAAAGTCTTGGTTACACTGTGGTACTTAGCATCAGCTCGTGTGTCTTATGGTGTTTCCTCTGTCTCTGTAGTTGTTAAAGTCAGGGCTGCAGCTAACTATTCGATTCACCATCTATTTACTATATACTATCTATCTGTACGTACACAATGTAGATAAAAAGAAGTAATAATAATAAAAAAAGACATTAATATTGTCTTTAAATGTTGTATAAATGGTCTTTTAAACTTTTCTGTAGATGGGCAGGCCACATGCGCCTTCTCTGTCTCTGACTGAGCTAAACTGGTTTATCAAAATGGACTGTGACTCACCTCATTAAACAAAGAAGAGGAATTGATCGGGCTTCCTACATGTTTCCACTGCTGGTGGTTAAATCCTCAGTGTTTGATTGTTAGCATCAAAATACAAAGGGCTCTGAGAATATTTTGTGATTTCCAAGTCATTGCCATGAGTTTATGATCCAGAGAGTCGTCCTACCGACAACACATATCCTACACATGTGTCTTATAGTTTCCAGGGCTCAGTGTTGAGGTCCTGAAGTGTTGTCCATGTCTATGTGTGCAGCACGTTGCGCATGCATTCATCCTGCCACCTTTCATAACAAGTCATCTTTCATTGTGTTGAGTTGTATTTGAAGTATTTTATCCATTAAACACATGCTTCATTTTCTACTCATTAAAAGTAGTGAGAAAGTGCCGAAGGTCTGCACCTTCTCTTTCTGCGTAGCTTGCATGTTGCATTCACTGCCCCGCTGGTATAGACACCGTGTTAATAGGTCCTTTCGTGTTTTGTTTTTTTTGTACACCGCCCTTTGATGGCCTCTCACTCATGTAAGGAGCTGACAGCGGAGAATGGCAGAGTTGTACTCCGACCCCCTGCAGAGATATTATGAAGCTCAGTCAAACCAGAGAGCAGAATCAAAACCTCCTTTCAACTTTAGATGGATTTAGTCAGCGGGGGTCGGAGGCTGTGTGTGTGTTTATATCTGTTGGTCTCCAGTAATTTGAGGCTTTTGCTTCAACCCAGCAGAAGTTGAAGAGTGGACGTGACGCAGCAGAGTGTTTGTCAGTGGACTTGATATTGTCATTGGACTGGTGTATGTTTGTGAAGGAAGCAAATGACTCAAAGATGTCACTATTGACTTTCAACCTCATGTGAGCCTGGCGCCATGTTGGATCAGCTGATAGCGGCTTTCTGGTTTTTTCTAGTGTCCGTCATGACTAAGATGAGTTTGATCCTTGTGTGTATTTCATTTTTTATGTGTGTTATTGTTGTTTTGTGACTCACTTTGTAACTTTGTGAGGAAAAGTGCCTCACAAATAAAGTTTATTGCGATCATAATAAAGAAAATAAAAGTCCTCAAGGCAGCCGAACGGAAAATCTTAAGAGCCATGAAGATATTTTTGATAAGTTTATAGATATCCACTTTGTATGTCGGCCTGTTTTTCCCCCTCTGTGTTTACGTGTCAGACTCTGACAGCTGTCGAGCTGTCAAACTGTCTGTTTCTCTGCTGACGGGTGTCGAGGTGAAGCGAGGGGCTGAAAAATAAGAGCGTGCAAACGAGGGGCGAGAAACAATGACTGAAGGAATAAGATGGAGAGATGAGAGGAGGGAGGGGGTGGAGGGGTAGAGAGGGAGAGAGAGAAGGAGAGAGGGAGAGCAGTAATAGCTCCTGGGGATTGTATCCACATTCGACCACGACTGGGGAGATTGGTGACATCCACCATATTGATCAATGCATTTAACACCGACACACACACACACACACACACACACACACACACACACAGTCACATCCATGCTGGCAGAGGACAACATGATCCTCCATTCCTGTTTTTCCTTGTCCTCATCTTCTTCCCTAATTCCTGCTTTACTTCAGATGTTTCTCTTTCCGTCTGATCTTCACTTTCCGCATCCACTCGTTGTGAATCTGTGTTGTCAAAGTGACGCTGAAGGTGATGTTACACTCTCTGCGAGCCAGCTTTTCTGGAGAAAATGAAATAAAAAATGCCCCTGCACAAGTGAGTGTGATTCCCCAGTAGACACTGGATAACATTTTCAAACTATATTTATTATGTCAGTGTTACATCTTTTCAGTCACACATCTGTGTTGTTGACACGCCGCAGCAGCAGGTGCCATCACACCAGGATGTGGAAATGAAGTCACTTCGGGTTTTCAGGGGTTAATTACTTTTTCTGGCGTGAGTTAGAGCAGAGAGAGAGGACGATGGGGAAAAAAGAATGAAAAAGGGCAGAGATAACTGGAGTGGCTGTGCTGTTGTGTGTCTCTGTCCTAAAGCTTTTATGATTGATGACATATTTGTCGGCTTCCTCTCTGGTTTGCCCTGTCTGGCTGCTCACAGCAGGCGTGTGTTAAAAGGCCACTCCAGGAAGAACGAAAGGAAAAGGAAAATACATGTTCACTGTGAGTGACAAGATGTGCAACGTCCATCACTAAAACAGATTTTAATCTGGAATGTGTCTAGTTTAAATCCAGGATTTTTAAAACCTAGGGTTAATTTGACGGTTTGTTTGCTGATAAAAAAGATTAAATTCTTTGTCTTTAAAGTCGTAAAAACATAAATATTTTAGATTTGCTCCAAATCTTGAAGAGATCAGCGTTGTCTTCCTGTTGTAGAAAGTTTGTCATGTTTACAAGATGCTTTTTTTTGTTTATTCTACTTTGATTTTCATTAGTTTTATCAGACGCATTTATTTGTATTGCTCTGTACATTCAGTGTAATTTTGTGGCTTTATGTTTAAATTGTTTTTCATGTTGTGCAGGATTGAATCGTGTTCCTTGGTCCTTTTGTAGTGCAGTAGCACATGACCATGAGTGTCTTGAAAAACCACATGATTATCATTATTATTATTCCACCTGATCTTCACACACGGGGTCGACAGCTTATGAACGGCGAGTGTGTAACGTGAGTAAGTGAAGCAGGAGTCACCTGACTCTCCGATGCGGCCGAATTCATATCGACTGAACTGTCATGGAGACATATACAGACCTCTCATGCATCTGATATGCAGATGTCAGGATGCACACTGACTACATAGCTGTCGCTCTCGCTCGCTCTCTCTCTCTCGTGAAGCGTCCTCATGTATTAATGACGTGTCGATAAAGACCTCTCCCATTACACCCACACCCATCTTTAACCTTGCTGCTCATCTGTGTTTGTGTGTGTCTGCCCTCTGTCGTAGCTCTTCTATTATTTACCACACGTCTCTGTCTGAGAAGGGCTTGTATGTGTGTGTGTGTGTGTGTGTGTGGCCAGCAATTGCCTTTAGGTAAACAACCACTGCCAATGACACAGGTGACCCTCAGACACACACACTCCTTTCTAACCTCATCCCTCCTCTGACCACATCACATTTCCGATCAATATGTTTTAAGTGAAGCCTCTAAACAAACTTTGCTTGCCTGGGTGGATGTGTGTGTTTGTCTTATTTTATGGTGGGGGGGGGGGGGGGGGGGTGTGCAGGTGTCAATTTTCAGTGTTGGTCCACGATGCCCTTTAGATAGTCTTCAAGCGACAGTGAAAGAGAGCCATCACCACTATCTTTGACACCTCAGCCTTGCTCTGAAGCTACGTTAGCTGGTGTGGGCCTGCAGGGAAACAGGAGGGTACACACACACACCTTCTCTCCCTCCTGATGCACCGTCACCTGAAAAACACACTCCTGGCTGTGTAGTCACGTGACACCGCCCCATCCAGTGTCCTACGTGGAAGTGAAAGGGAGGAAAACTCGAACACTGAGCTGACTGAGCAGACCAAGCAGCTTCTACACCCTGCAAAAAAGATAATGGGGGGGTTTCCGTAATGTATTCCACTAAGTGGCGGCGGGCCGCGGCTATGTGATTATTGCTACTGCTGCTTCAGATGGAGCACACGCACAGACGGGTCAGACACACGAGACGCACATGAGCTAATGTGTCCTTGTTTGTTTATAATTTTCTCTCCTTCTGTGTTCATGTTCTCACCACGCACTGTTCAGGGTGTGAGTGTGTGTGTGTGTGTGTGGAGGTGGAGGGGTGTCGATGACAGTGACGACACTGTAATCGTTCATTAGTCGTAATCGAGGCAAAAAGTTCAATTAATCGTGATTTTGATTTTTGCCGTTTTCGCCCAGCCCTGTTTACAGTTCATTTATTTTCGACCTGTGTGTTTGACCAACAAGAAGCTGCCGACTTTAAACATAACTGAACATATCAGATTCTCTTTGTGGCTCTCTCCAGCCTCAGTGTGAACTCGGAGCAACCGGCCAGAGTCCAGGATCAAAGAGACCAGCTCTGTTTTAAAAACACCACAAAAAAAGAGAGAAACTCACACGGTGTTTTATTTTACTTTTTTTTTTTTTTTTTTTGCTTCCATCTATCTTTGAGGTAGTGGGGGAACAAATAGCAAATGTTGAAGTATTTACTTTTTACATGAATTCAGAAAAGCTTTGACCTGGAGGATGAGTTACTTTGTTGGTTTTTCTGACTTGTCTAGTTCAGGGACGCCTTTTCACTGTAGAGCAGCTTTAATGTTTTTGCCCAGTGCTTCTTGAGAATTAAATGATGGACACGGTTTGCTGCATACGTATTCATACTGCTGTGGTAAATGTGTATCAGTGTTCTTGTTGTGCTCGGGTGCAGAATCTCACCATGCTGTCAATTTAAGTGAGTCCACTCGATTTACATCTGTTAAAACACTCTAAGTGAAATTTGGTCACATCATTCACTTACATACTGTTTCCTGGTTAAGTAAGTGTTATCACCACTTACCCAAAACATCTACTGACCACATCTTCATTCATTTCCTCCTGAATCCTGTGTGTAGTAAAGCTTCCTGCTGCACTCGGTGGAAGCACAGATTCACCACTGAGCACATTCAGACCCCTGGTTTTTCCAGGTTTTTTAAAAATTACACTCTTTGTCAAGTCTATCAACATGCGATAGCAAATTAACAACCTCGATGTTAATATGAATTAAAAAGAGAGAAAAGAAAAGAAAAATAATGTCAAAAAGTATGAGATTCACTGTTCGTTCAGTGTGAAGTCTTGTTGCATGTTCAGTGATGACATTACCGGCAGGTAGAAGATGCTCTTACACACCTGTGATAAAAAATGGTAATGTCCTGAAGTTTCTATATTCTATACTATTCACTATATTGTATATTATCTACAAACGTAGTGATATCTGTAGGTAATACTGTACAATACGGACTCGAGGTTAAACTGAGTAGTTGTTGGTGGTCAGAGGTCAAGGTGGTGGTGACCTCAATCTCTACAAACATCCATTTGGATTCAAGAATGAACTGATTCAGTACTTTACGATCAGAGACACCATTTCATTACATTCACTCAGACTCAAGGATGAACTCAACACAAAATGGAGGACAAAGTTCAAAGGTCACTGTGACTTTACAAAGATTTTTTTTTTTTTTTTTACCATGTCACACAAATTGATACTCTAAATGTGTCAAAATCTAATTCAGAGGTTCCAAATGGTCAAAAGTCAACAATCGGTCGTCACATATGTCGATTGGAAGGGCAGATATTCACTGTATTTCTTGGACCTTGCCTGGTTTGGTTGAGGCAGTAATTCTTTTGCAGTTAGTCTTAATACAACATCAGCACCATGCAGAGTTTTCACTTTTTGTAATGCACTTTTATTCTTCAGGACATTTTGCAAGAACAAGCTATTCCACATTTGTCAGAACCAGCGCGAGCTGAGACAACAATCCCAAAATGATCTTTACGTGGTCGACCAAACGTGCTCCTCTTTCATTGCAAAGCACAAAGCGTTTTATTGAAGTTGCACGGATTCTTGTGCTGTAGCTGAACTCTGTGAGCCTTCAACCATGATAATCTGTAGCTTGACCATAGCCTTGGCCAAAGCTATAGGGTTGGCCCATAGGTTGGCCGAACGGTTGGCCCATAGGTTGGCCGAAAGGTTGGCCCAGGGGTTGACCGAAGGGTTGGGTACCGCCCATCAGTGGTCTCATCGGTTGTGAATACCTAGGGGAAGGGAGGCGTCCAGATGTTTGTTAAATTGCATCACATTGTGCGTTTTTGTTTCATCTTCAATAGGTGTTTCTGTGATATGTATTTGTCATTGTTATGAGTAGACAGTAAGTGTCCTTACCTGTTTATCCTTTCTGTAAAACAAACGAGATGAGGCAAAAATGAAATAACATCAAGACAGCGCAGCAGTCATTATTATGTCAGGACAAAATATTATTTACTTCATGTCTATTTAGCAGTCAGTTTGTAAATGTGTGAAAATGAAAATGTGAAGGACATCAAATGATATGGCTTTATATTTGAGAGCTCAGAGCAGAAGTCAAAACCAAATGTGGCGAAATGACTTACCGATTGCTTTTCTGAGCTTCTTCTGATTGTAAGCATTGCGAAACTCTCCGCCGCGACTGTCGCTGAGTTCAACCATGAGGACAACCAGCATCAGCACCAGACAGATCGTCACACACTTCATCCTGAAAAGAAAACAAAAATACACAGTACTTTAATGGTCACATCAATTCATGTGATCTGAGTTTTCATCATCAGACTTTGTGTCTTACCTTTCAGCAGTGTTGTCAAAGACAGGAGAGAGCAGTGTGAGGTCTCCAGGTGATGGGATCAGAGCTCTGAGCCTGATGCTTGTGAGGTGTCTGTCTTTTTATAAGGGCATGGATGAATTTCTCAACCAGCTACAGCACTACAGTAACTTTGTGTTTCTTGTGCAATATCAAGTTGTGTAGACGGGATCGATTTAATCTCAACAACTCAGCACAATGATACAAGCAAACAAGTATGAGGTCAACTAGGGAGAAAACAAGGACATGTCCTGTACAGAGCAGGCCTGAATTCAGGTAGCCAGAGCAGGAGTGGTGCATTCAAATGCGGACTAATGACAAAACTAACAACTGCCAATCACACACTTGAGGAGACGTCCAGGTAGAGCAGCTGTTGGACTCATTTCGGTCTAAAAACTGAGCTAAAGAGTTCAGCCATGAATGGTGCTCTCTCCATCTTATCAGCAAAATGTTGTGAAACCAGCATGAACACACTGTTTAGACACTAAAGGTCAACCTTCTAGATGAAATACTGAATACTGAATACTGTCTTCTTCTGCAGCTGAATTACTGTACATAGCCTACACCAGGCATGGGGAACCTATTCCAGAGAGGGCCGGTGTGGCAGCAGGCTTTTGTTCCAACCAACCAAGAGCACACATTTTGACCAATCCACTGTCTGAAGACTGAGACAGTTGATAAAAATAAGTTAAGAGTCTGGTGTGCTGCTGTTTGGTTGGAAAGAAAACCTGCAGCCACCCCGGCCCTTTGTGGAAGAGTTTGCCTGTGCCTGGCCTATAAGCTCCATATGACCAAAGCTTTCTTGTCATGCAGCCAGTCATGTCATCTTATTTTGAACATTACTGGTGTGTCAGGCTGACACTGATGCCAGCTACATAATATAATGCAAAAAAAAAATACAGTGTTTCCCCTAGATTTGGTAGAGAATTGGTACCAATATCGATACTGTGTATTGATACCGATACCAGCGTGTTTATAAAAATATATATATATTTTTACTGTGTGTGTGTATACTACTATGCCTGTATGGGTGTGATATGATGTTTATGGCCTAGTTCAGGTTAAACCCTTTGTAAAACATGGATGAATACAGTAAAAAAAATGTAACTTTCTTTCATTATCTAGCTTCAGACACAACTCTATATGACACGCGCATCCGCGATCATTTAAAAATCAGCGCGACTGAAGATGGCAGATGGAGAGCAGCTTTAGGTGGAGGACTCCAGCTGTTTGAGACTAGTCAGACCAGCAGGTCCGCTCGTGGCGATGTCAACAGCAGCAGGAGAAGCGCAGTGGGCGGAGCTGAACCCTAACCCGCCGCACAGGAGATGTATGTAATGAAACCAAAGCAGCGCATTAGACTCTGATGTTGCACAAATTAGAGAACACGTGTTTGATTCAAGTAGAAATTAAATAAATTTGGGAATAGGAATTTAAAACAAATCTACAACTTGAATTTCTGTACATTGTAGGGGAAACACTGAAATATAAAAAAAAAAAAAAAAAAATTAGGAACAAAAAAATAATTGATGCAGATTTATTGATTATTGAAGTTGCTGCACAAATGAATGACAGATATTTATTTAGAATTTAAATGAATTATGATGTTTAACTTTTACATAAAACATCTCATTGGTTTTGGCTCCTACTTTTCTTTTTGATGCGACAACTTAAAACTTTCTGCAAAATCACAACTTGCTTCCCGCATTCACATCAAAGCTCTCTTTACTTAAAACTTAAACTCAGAAACACAATGAAAGACAGATTTTTTTTTTTTAACTGATATCAACACTACAGTAAGTCTTGCTTACTTTAATAATGTCACAAAGCTGCATTTACCCTTTTCTTTGCAGTTTATTCAGAGCAGAGTTTTGCGGAAACTAAGCAAGGCAATCAAGCTCTTTATTCAAACCTAGTGCTGCTGGTTTGGCGTCTTGTTTCCTGATCCGTTTGTTCGCTGCGGCTCAAACTCTTGAACACAAACAGGTTCACTTGCGATTAAACGGCTGCCCCTGATCATCTGGCTGTGCTTGACTGGAGAGGACATAATTCAAGTTAGGGCTCTTTACATGTATGATCTGAAGCATACAGCGAAGATGCTATTAAGATGCAGGTGGTTTGAATTAGCTTGAACTCAATCGATTCGGAATTTTTTTGTTTGTTTGTTTTTCCATTTAACTTTTATGTCTTTACAGGTTTTAAATGAAATCTGTCTTGTTGAGAACAGTCAATACTGGTCAGATGATCTCACCTGTTCACCCTGGCTCTGTGTGCTGGAAATGCAAAGAAAAAAAAATACAGAATGTGTGATAATATCTTGTCAGTGTATTAATAGTTCATTCCCATGTTATAGTAAGCCTAACCTTATGAAGGATTTGTGAATATAACCGGTTTATTAATTTGGTTGTCATCACTAAAGTAGTCACAGTCGGTCTAAGTTTAGAAGCTGACACATTGTGTGCATGTTCACATGTGAGTTACCTCTCCATCCTTCCCTAGCACCCTTGAATACGGCCTTGGCATGAGACCAGATATTTTTCAGGTGTTTAAAGAAACACTCCCCGGGTTCAGCCATGAGAACCACCAGAGACAGCACGAGAAAGACCATTGCATACCTCATCCTGCAATACAAGAGAGTCAGGTTGATTACTGGTCATTTGTAATACCTTCTCTTCTCAAAGTTACACTGTAAAAATATATATATTAAGGCAACAGTGTAAAGAATCTAAATAACCAGATCTCATCACATCCTAAAGGAAATTAAACAAGTGTTTGTGTGTGTGTGTGGTTTACCTGGCGTCAGATTGATGGTATCAGTTGCTGGTATCAGCAGGGCACAGAGTCAGCAGTTGTGAGATCTACAGCCGATATGAGTTGATTGTGCTGAACACTACTGAAATAGCTGTCTCTCCAAGTGGGCGGGGCTCAAAGGAGTTCCTTGTTTATTGTTGTGATTTTTAGTACAATTGTATAATGAACTGTGTTTTCTCACACTCGGTAAGTGTTTGTCTTCAATTCAGTTTACGGTTGTGGGAAGATGGTTAGACTCAATGGAAGTTGCATTTGTAAAGAGAGAAGAATGTTATGCAATGTGTGGCTAGATCTCTCTCTCACTCACACACACACACACACACACACAGCAAATATTTGATTATGAAACACCTCTGAAAATAACTGGACTCATCCTTTCAAGCTTCACTCTTGATGCGTGACATGAACTTCCCAACACGATGCACCTCTGACCACACGCTCATCAGTGATGTCAGTGCAGGTCTACAAGGCCAAACACCTGCCGTCACATCAGTGATTGCAGCAGCAGCAATTTCAGGTCTTAATTTTCTAAAACCCTGTCAGCAGCTCACCAGCCTTTACTTGTTAGATCTGAGTAAATGTTGACCCGAGACATAACTCGACAACACAGAGTGAGGTTGAAAAGCTACCTGCGTTTGTGCTCAGATGTGGGAGCTCCAAAGAGTTCATGATAAACCATTGGGAGAAGTTATAGTTTAACGTACACAGAGTAAAAGATGCATTCAATAACAGCTTCATCCACCAAGATCTCTACAGCTCAATAACACGGAAACATGTTTTCACTTGAACACAAAAGAGGGATAAAATGTTCATTGATGTGCTGGTCAGGGGATTTTTATTCACATTTGAAATAGTCAGGCTCGCTATCTCTGCAGGTTTTCAGTCTTTGTGCTAAGCTTAAGCTAACTCACAGCCGGCAGTAGACTCGGACTTCAGTTTTTCGATATGACTTTTTCATCACACATGTTAACATGTCGGGGGAAAAAAGGCCTGTCATTAGGCTTAGACCCAAAAAGCCACTAATGCTCTGAACAGCACCATACCTCATCAACAGTACAAATAGGGTCCCAGGTTTTTACGGTGAGATAGGATGGGTTAAACTTGTGCCGGATTATCCTTTAAAAAATCAGTAAATTGTTATATAGTGTTATAGCTATTGTTTTATAACCTCATCAGTATCTGGAGCATATTGTCCATTGAAATGAACTGAAATTCCTGAATTATACAAGACCTGAGAATTAATGTCACATATTGTTGACATTTCACATTCATACAGATCTGTACCAAGTGGTCTGAAGTGGCTGTACCTCTGCATTATGTGGCTTTGCTAAATATCACGAGTGCATTTGAGCGAACACGCATGATGTTTCCAAATAAGGAAGAGAAGTGGCTAACCTTCATTGGCATCATGTTGTGAAACTACTATGACTGAGTGGAAACTACAGACATCCTCATAGAGGTGTTAAAACAGTTTTTCAAGTTTTGTGTTTGCGACACAACGACAGAGGTCATGTTTGAGTTAACAGTAAAACCAACGATTGAGCAATCTGCTTAATTTGAACCCCAATGAAACAAATTAGAAGAATATCTTGTGTATCAGCACCTTGTCTTGGATTTGTGTCTTGAGCCCAGTCGCACAACACTAGAGTCAGCTCCAATGAACAGGAACACATTAATGAAGAGTCACCAGCAAATGGCAGAAAAGATCTCACTGTTGAGCTTAGTTTGCAAATTATTATTGTTTGAGTAAAAACAAGTATGTGTGCAGAGGGTTTGGCCAAATGTTTCTTTTACTAATAATGAAGAGCTTTACTCTATTATTGTGTGTTTGCTGTTTGCTGCATCTTTATGTCAAGTCAGTGTTATTGTGGAAGAACATTTTTATCAGCAATCAGCACATTGATGCTGATGAACAGTTTTGACACCTAAAGTGAGCAAGGCCCATCCCCTGCAGAAAGAGGTAGTTTGGGTTCAGTTGAGGCAGCAGTTGCTTCACTTCAGTCTCTAGATGACAGAGCAATGGTTCAGCCAGTCCGAGGGAGGAAATACAGAAGTTTGATTTGGTGAAAACAGCAAAATCAGCAAAAACCATGCTACGAGTCAATCAAGACCCCTGGGCCAAGCTTGACTAAATGTCCATTTCATAAGTCCTTCACTTAAGTTTAAAGAGTGGGTTCCTCACCCACCAAAAGAAACTGTCCTCAGGGCTCATCAGCCAATCACTGTGCAAGTCCAGCTTTTATAAGAAGGAGAAATAATTCAACTTTAGGAGCATAAATATGAAGAACAAACAGAGAGGTTTATTTCTTGTCTTTGAAGTCTTTCAATATAATGTCGTACCTAGAACCTCTTTATGAAAGTCTTTAAAAAGTCTTAATGTGTGTATCTAATAAGTTAAAGTCAAGTCAAAGGGTCGATTGAAATGTTGAATTCTTAATGCTTAACATAAGTGAGCAAGGTGAGATGTAAACACGAGTGGAGTGGTTGGACAGGTTTATATTTAATGCAGCTAATTTACTACAGTTTTCAACAAATCTGCTTGATGCACAGTGACCTGAGGAGTTAAATCCAGAGCATACGACGTGGTCTTTACAAAGTGACTCGCATTTCTTTAAAAGCCAAAAGCTTCTCTGAAATATTGTCTCGATAAGAAAATCCCTTTGCAAAGCCATTTCAGAGATAATGCAGACAATCATTGGGAATTACAGTGGATATTGACTTAGCCAGTTAATGTCAAATTACACCATGTAGATAGTGGTATTGTCTGAGTGGAGGTGTGCGCTGTATGCCGGCCTCACTGCCTCTCATGCTGTGTCATCCTGACTTTGCACTATACTCTTCTGATTTCAGAGTTGCACACTCAGACCTGTTTTATTATATCGAGCTGCATGTAGAGACATATAAGGACTTATGTGTAAGGCAAGAATGTGTTTCAGAAGAGTTTGAGCTTCATGTTGCATCGCAGAGATGCAGAGGACAGATTTCCACATGGGATAAATGAGGTTTACCTGAACGTATCTAACAACAGGGGCCTGGTACTTGTGTCAGCTTTTGCTTTATTTTGCTGTTATGTCTCACCACATATCAACAATAACACATTGCAATGCTACAAAACCCAAGATCTCCCATTGAGGTCATCTCTGTGGAAGCTTTCCCTGCAAAACGAGTTGTTAAAAGCTGCTCTGCTTTACATCCTAATGATTGTTGTAATGTCACAGTGTCACATGTTTGTTACTGGCCTCTGCAGGCTTCAGTGGATTACACTGTTGAAGGAAATTTCGTGTGCAAGTTTCCACACACATCTGTGCAGACGGCACTGTGCAGACGGCTGTGCAGACAGATGAAGAAGCAGTGTAGGAGCTGTTGTTGTGTTAACATTGCTAATCTTTAAAAGCCTCTGGAAAAAGCAGCATATCATTATAAAAGTAGCATATTCCAAATGTTTAGCATTTTTCCTAAATCAAGCCCCACAGGTAAAATAAAGTCCAAAGTCAAATGCAAAAGCATATTTAGTTTGACATTTGGTTCAGTAGCAATTTTTGTCATATTGGTGGATGAGAAGCATTGTTTTCCTTTGAAGCATTGCCTCACAGTGACTCAACCATCGAGGTCCAAATTAAGCCTGATTTTGATCAAATAAATGTTGCTCCAACTTCTTCTTCTGCTGCTGTTCTGTCACGCCGTGTCTCCCCCTGGTGGCCAGTCTATTGAAGGGCGAGGCAAGGACGACGGTGTCGACCGTATGCCTCACGTATACTTCATCTAGTAAATGAAGTGTATGATGAACTTTTTACAGTAGTAAAACGATATCACCTGGGATCAACTTGATCCCAAAATACATGTGACCAGTGCAGTTGTGTAAACTCCCAAATTACTTTGCTTTTTTATGAGGAAAAATAAGTCAAATTTCTCAAACACATCAATGTCTGGGACTCTGGAATGTTACCAATTATCAGTTTCTAGTTTTTTAATACTTACAGTAATGAGTTGATAAAACCATGAATCAGGTGTGACTGTCTTATGACATTAGAGTCAAACATAAAACTCTTCATCATTTTCAAATAGAATTTTCAAATAAGACAAACGGGTGACATGTTGATTTGCAGATTTATTTCAAATGTCTGCACTTTGCAATTACATGGAAGTGACTTGTATTGTGACACTGCAATTAAAGAAAAACCTCAGCATTTTCCAATAAAACACAAACGAATGTGTAGCCATTGCATTGCATACTTACTGCAAATATTTTAATTTTTCCCTGACCCTTGAGTTGTTAGTTTTTACTGCAGTAAGCATTCATTTGATCATGAACGCCAACACATTTCACTGAGGCTGCTTCAGTTAAACATTGCTGCCCTGCGTTGTACTCAATGGAGCGTTTGTCAAGCTTGTCCATGGCATCATCGTATTCTCCTCTCCTCCTGATGAGTCTGTTGGAGGAGGAAAGAGTCAGCAGGACAACAAGTGTAATGATGATTATAATAACAACAATAATAAGTCTGTTGAAGGAGAAGTTATCAATGAACAATAACCACAACAGAAACAGTAAAACAGTAACATAAAAATGATAATGAAGATTACAATAATTATCATGAAAAAAGAAGAAGAAGGTGCAGTCCTTACCATGAATCAAATTGCCGACTAAATGAACAAACAAAACAAAGCAGAATCATTAAAATTAAACTAATCATATATCACATTTGTATTTTTATAAACAATCAGAACAAATAGGCAGTTGTTTTAACAACAAAGTCATCTGGGTTCTATATTCTGACAGAGATCATACAGATTGTGCAGTCTTGAAAGTGATCACACTGTATTCTGCTATTTTTTGTTACACCAAAATATTTCCATTAAAATCCCAATGATTTCATGACTTACCGTGAAAGGCTCCTTTTAAAAGCAGTCCCAAAACACACTCCCAGGTTCGGCCATGAGGACAACCATGGACAACACAAAAAGACCACAGTACACTTCATCCTACAGAGAGAGGGGGGGAAAAAAGTACAATAACAAATCACAATTCCCAGGTTTCTTTGTCTGAGTGAGTCATTGTAGCTCTTACCTCTCCGGACACCGACAGCCACAGTACAGAGAGAGCACTTAGATTCACTGCCAATATCTTTTTCCTGCTGATTACCAGATATGCGTCTCTTTATATGTACAGTCATGAGTGTTTGTGTAATATTATCATTAATACCGGAAGAACAAACATACTTTCACCGGGGAGGGGCAGATAATGAGCTAATCTCAAAAAACCACAAAAGCCAAAGGCAGTTAATTTAATCTCAACATGAGAACTGAAGCCGCTCCGCCCAGCGCTCGCTTCTTTCATCGCATTT
>JAFELL010001886.1:167500-174995 GCA_019059645.1 Caranx melampygus | reverse complement strand
TTTACTGTCAGAGGTACCTCCTCTCATATGTCTCCCACCGTGGCAATCATAGAAAGAAAGGGGAAGAAGAGCTTGATGTTTCCCAGCTCTCAGATGTGAACAGCTCTCTGGAGGCCGCGCTCAGGCTCTGCTGTGTGGGAGGAACTCCTCCGTAATGAGCTGAAACTGGTTAAAGGCTCTGGATCAGAAGCTGCGGAGGTGACGCGTCGTATCTCTGCTCCTCCGGCTCCGTATGTCTTCATGTTTTACCAACACATCCAGAGCCGCAGCGCCGTCACAGCTCAGGGATCAGTCACTGTCACCTGCTGATGCGTACCTGCGTTTTAGGTGAAGAGCTACGCTTCCTCTTTAGCCTCCTCTTCCTCTTGGTCATAAACAATCTTGGCAGAGTCCAGTCAGCACCTTTTGTCGTACGTTAATTAGCCCTAATGAGCAGCAGCTGAAAACGTGTTGCTGCTGACGCTGTGGCAAAGTTACCTGAATGTTTCTGTGAGGAGGTTTGATCCGTCGATCAGTTAACAGACCTAGAAACACGCACCAACCAACCGTATTGATCTGCATGAACATGTAACAGAATGAAACAGCATCCTGTGGATGTGACTGAATCCAGCTCTTTAAGTCTGTACGTCTCCTGTTCCTGTACCGTCATCATGTGTTGCACCTGTAGTCTGGCCTTGGTGTCTCGCCCTCCCCTGTGTTTCCACAGATCTCTTCAGAGCTCCATCCCTCTGCACCACCCGCCGCCTCCGTCACCTCCTTTCTCCTGCTGTTAGACCGGCCTGCACTCCCTGCTCATGACCCTCTGCCGTCCAGTCATCCCATTGAGCTGGCCCCCTCTCCCTGCCCACCAGGAGCTACCTTCATCATCTGTGTCACGTCTCCCGTCCTGGGTGAGGGATCCCTCCTCTGTCTCTCACCCTGAGGGTTTCTCCTGTTGTTTCTTGGGATTTTTCCTCAGTGGATGTGAGGGTCAGGGGTCAGAGGTCAGAGGATGTTGTCATATACAGTATGTATGTACATACGTGTCCGTCCCTGGACCTTTTCTGCTCTGTATGATCCTGATGTATGACACGGGGTTAACGTGGGATAAACTTCAATGAAGTAGAGCAGGCTTTGATCAGTCCAGTGGAAACTGTGATTCCTCCTGTGTATTATCTTAAACACCTGGATGTGAACGTGTGGCTGAAACATCTGGAGACGATTCAGATGAAGGTCATGACTTTAGCAGACTAGAAAATGTGACTTAGGTTGTGTTTTAAAGATTGTGCATAGATATGAAAGTAACAGGCTTGTTGTTTATATTTATGCAGCTTCAAGGTCCTGTCCAACCTCTGGACAGTCACATATGGGACCCTCTGTCCTCAGGACCTCGACTGCCCAAAGAAAACACCTTGAATGGAAACAAGGCAGAATCCACCTGTGGCCACCCAGTGTTTCCATGAAGGATGAAACAGCTGTTGTGTTCAGGTGGGTTTCAGCACTGCGCAGCTCCTCCTGACCTTCTGTGGATGTAAATGTTAAGACATGGACCAGGACTCCACGTTTTTATGTCGCCATCAGGTGGACGCAGTTCAAATGTGTTTTTACTACCTGTGAATCTGATCCCCACTAAAACTCACACTGACATTTGTTGGACAGAAACATGAGAAAAGATGGAGAAACCAGAGGCTGTGACTGTGACAAACGGGTCAAACTGGTCGTTTTATCTCTCTCACATGAATCCACGATATGAAAGACCAGTAAATGTCCAGCGGCCGGCGATAAAGCAGGAGAATAGATGGTTGTCACCGGAGGGGCCGGCTCATATAACAGGACTGCTGTCATTTATTCATAGCTGCAGGGAGATCAGATTTAAGGGAGAGTCAGACTGGAACTGAAAATAAAGCTTCAACGTACAGGAAATGTGTAAATCAGACCTGGTGGGTTAACCACAGCGAGCGCCCTCATGAAGCAGCCACCGGTTCAAGGCTCCTCCTCACCGTGGCAGACGAGCTGGACTGGAAACAGACCGGACCAGGTCAACTCTTTATTGTGTCCCCAGCCCGTCCTCGCTTCATTGTGTCCCTGGTCCCTCCGTGCCCAGTCCCTCGCTTCATTGTGTCCCTGGTCCCTCGCTTTATTGTGTCCCCAGAAACGCTGCTGTTGGGTTGTTCTCTGAGTTGGTAACACTTCTGTGTGTTTTCTTAAGCTGCAGCATGTTTCGTGTTGAGCCCTCAGGGCCACCGTAGCTTAATAATGTACATTAGTTGATTTATTTGTTCGTGGCCTTTGTGTAACAAGCTGTAAACAAGGCTGACTTATCATCACCTCATAAAAAGGTTCATTAGTGCAGCTTTAAACGTGGTGTTTCACCACAGAGCTGCTGTAAAAGGCTCAGTGAATAACTGAGATGAGCTGATGGTGAAGTTCATCTTTATTTGCTCATGATGCAGTGCAGCGTTCAACAGCAGCATGCTGCAGCACTTATTGCACATGTGTTGCAACACGTTACCTAATGTTGCACGATGTGTGTTGTACATGTGTTGACGTGTTGGCTGCGTGTTGCTGTGTGTTCCTGTACGTACTGACATGTTATTGATGAAAACTTTGAGAAGTCAAAAAACCAGATTGTAGGCTCATCTTCATCCTCCTCCTCCTCATCTGTTCCCTCCAGACCTTCATCCCATCTTGTGAAGAGGCTGTAGTGTTTCTGGTGCCTGCGCCGCCGCCGCCGCGCTGCTGCAAAAAGTTGTGCTGAATACAAATGGGAGATCAATGAAAGAAATGTTACCTCCCTCCTCCCCCAATACATCTCTCTCTATCATGTTTCTCTATTTCTGTTCCTGCCTTCCAGCAGGTGAGATCGATATCCTCCCTCACACCCGAGCGCAGGTACAGTACGGCAGAGGAAAAAACAAATCCAGATTCAGTTGATTTAACACAATCAGCAGAAAAACGAGCAGCATGTGCACGGTCGCTTCTGTTTTAAAGAGACAGGACATCTGTTGGTGTTTTGAAAGAGTCTTGGGAGTCGAACATGTGGGAAAAAAGGAGAGGAGGAGAAAGAACCTGACAGCGAGTGTCTGAAAAAAGAGAATACGTAATGGTGCAGCATCAGCAGCGTGTGTGGAGACGTTACAGCTCCATGTGGACGCAGGAACAGGAACATGACAAGAAGAGGTGGAGAACAAAGGCACATTACAGTCAGACTGAGAGACAAGCTGAACACATGCAGGAAACACAAGTCACTGTGACTTCCACTTCCTGTTGATGTCACTCTCTCTGCTGTCCCCCCAGTGAAGCTCCACCCATCCTCTCAGTGAAAGGCTGTCCTCTGTGGTCCAGTGATGTGATGCATGGACACCGTGGATGTCAAAGTAACTCCGACCTGAGGGCGATCACGTGTCTTCTGACTCACATTTGACTCGAAGAGCAGAAACTGCAGCTCAGTTCACACAAACAGCACAACATGAGCAGAAAGCATCTGAAAACCAGAGGGAGAGGGAATTTGCATTAAAAATACATGGAGCAGTGCTGCAGAGGCAGGACACAGCCACTGCCTTCACCGCAGGCTGAAGGTCTGTGTCACCATGGTTACAGCAGGTTTGTTTTGTCGTCATGTTCTTCAGGAACAACATCACGGCCCTGGAGGTGTTTCCATGAAAACAGCTGGAGCTGCTTCATCCTCCGACTCCAGCACCGAACGATGGTCTCCTCTGATCCTGGACCGGTCTGCTGCTCCACACTGAGGACGCAGTATCTGATCATCTGATGGTTATTCCTCTGAGTCTTCTCCTCCACCTGCTGCTCATTTAATCCCACTAATGGCTGCTGTTATTTCTCATGGTGCCAACACCGTCCTCCACACCTGGCTGCTGGAAGTGATGTCACTAATGCTCGACCCTGCCACAGCAGGTGGAGGGAGGAGATGGATGGAAACCATTTCTCCTTCCAGTGTCTTTTCTCTCCTTGCTGCTTTCAGATCTGTGATTATCATCATTCCTGTTGAAATGTCTGCACTTTAACCCCGGAGAGCTGGAACAAGACGCAACTAAGCTCCCTCTTTCCTTTCGTCTCCCTCAGACGTTGTTAATTAAAATGCTCCACGTGTTTCTCCGTCGACCAGCTGCCACATCTAAATCTTTATTTGTCCCACGTCGCTGCTCCTGCTGTCCAGGTGTGTACCTGTGCTTGTAAAGCAGCGTATGCTTCTGTTGACTTAATGTAAAATGTTCAGAGCCCGAGGGCGAAGAAGGTCGTGCGATCGTGAACTCATGCCACAGCTGCAGAGTTACAGGAGCACTTCAGTGTTTTTCTCCGCAGCGTCTGGCTCAGCTTTTCAACTGCAGATACTCTTCTGTCGAGCTCAGGAGCTGGACCCGGACCAGAAGTTCAGATCCTCGTCTCTTCAGTGGGACAATGCTTTTCTTTAATAAACTGATGTAAACCACTGTTTTGAACATCTTCCATTATTATTATTGTCTTCTTCTGTAAAACTGTGGACAAGGCAAACCAGAGATGGACTCAGGTGATACCAGCTCTGTGGACCGGGGTGAAGTGTGAGATGAAAGCTCCTACTGGTCCACAGCACCAGAACCAGACCACTTCCCTCTGGTGTAAGATTTTCAAGTGCTGATATGTGCACAGATTCAGAATCAGCTCAACCTCAGCAAGTGTTTGTGCCGATCAATAGATCAATCAATAAAGACTCACAGTACTACATTATAACAAGGTTCATATCACGTAAGTACAAAACAAACCTTGATTTTTTTTCTTTGAGTTTATCGATCAAATTTAACAGATGATTTCATCTCAGAACTGTGGATCGTTACAAACATCATCTCCTCTTATCAAGTCAGACCACAGACCGTCCCCCTCCAGACAGAAAGCTGAGGCGTCCTCTCCCTGACACTCTGGGGCGCTTCACCCCCCCTCGCAGTGATATCTCCATCTGCCATTCACTCCTGTCGAACAGAGATTAGAGGCAGTTTCATTTGTCGATGCCACTTCCTTATCGGCGGCTGTAACAACCGGGGGTCATTCACCAAACACAGTGATGAGCCTCAGACGTCTTGTCCTCACATGTCCGAGCTTAGAGAGGATGGACGAGAGTCTTCACACCCCCCCCACATCTCCAGCTCATCTGCTGGAGCTTTAATGAGGTCATGTGATCCACTCTGTGATGTTTCCTCCTGATCTGAGTGAGTCCAGGCTGCTGCTGCATGTGAGGACAGATGTCAAGTCCATCTGGAACATCTGGTCTCACCGAGGTCACCACAGACACGACTGTGATTGACTAACAGGGAGCAGAGATGTGGCGCTCAGAGGTAAACAGGCCTCAAACTACAGTGGCCCTGAGGGGTCAACTCACACGCAGCTTCAGGAAGCTCCAGATCCAGAAAACAGTTTCAACTCCCACATAACAGCAGTGTTTCTGGGGACACAATAAAGTGACGGACCAGTCTGGAGACACAGTATGGCCCATTTCCAAAGACTCAGGTCCTGGACCGTCAGTGGCTGACCTGTGTGAGAGCTTGAAAGGGTCCAGATGCTGTGATAAGAATGGACCAGGACCAGGACCACTAGAGCCGGGACCTTGCCAGAACCAGGAGCAGGACCACTGGAACCAGTACCGGGACCAGGGCTGGAAGCGGACCAGTACCAGAACTGGACCAGGACCAGGACCAGAACCAGGTCGGTACCAGCCCTGGGTGGTACTGGAACAGGGACCTGGACCTGATCTTGGATGGTAGTGGGTGATCTGACAGTGGGCTCACACTCGTCACGTGCCCTGTTCCCCCAGCGCCGCTCGATGATGGAAGGAAGCAGATGAAAGGCTGTTGTATGGGAGTGAATGAGGAAGAAAGCCTGAGCCAGGGAGTGTGGAGAGATGAAAAGATAACCAGAGGAAGTAAAGTGTGTAATGTGAAAGGAGAGGGGTGAATAGAAAAGGAGGGGGGGGGGGTGTCAGAGCTCCTCCACAAAGCTTTGTGGTTGCTGTGAAGGTGTGACCATCACGCTCCAACATCAACTGCTGCAGCCTGAAGTTGATCCTCAGCTTCGCCTCAGATTCCAGCGTTTCTTCTCCTCCGAACAACAGGACGGAGAAATACTGTGAAGACGAGGTGGAGGAGAACGTCTGTCCTCTGACGGACTCCTGGACATCCAGTGTGGACAGTGAGACAGAAACAAACTCCTCCTCCTAAACCTGGATGTCGTCACAGTCACATGTTCAGTGTCTAAACGAAGATAACGATCATCAGTTTATTATCAAACGTGTGTTTTTAAAAGACTCGTCGTATGGAAGTGAAACATCGTCAGGTGATGTAATGATCAGGTAATCAGATGGTCGATGAGTCTGTTGTTTATTCCACATAAACAACAGACTGAAGGTGAAGACTATAATAAAACACCCACATTCAGAGCATAGAAATAACCCCAGTCAATAACAAACAATACAGACACTGCTGAATATTTACAGCACCGAAGAATGAAATGATGAAGCTCCAGTATCGTCTGGATCTGCTCTCCTGCACCTGGGTCCCACGCTGACAGTAGATTTAAGTTCTGACTCAAACAAACACAGAACAGTGGAGAAGTCATGTCTGCTCCGGATGTTGTTGTTGTTGTTGTTGTTGTTGTTGTTCAGGTGTCTGCAGGTGTAACAAGCTAACTCGGCCCGACTCCTGCAGGTGATGGTGTTAGACAACTGACCAACATTTGTTTTTAAAATGATTAAACATGAAGTCTGTGAATCTCGAGGTGGAGGCAGGTTGAGATTCAGGTGCCCCCCCCCCCCCCCCCCACCCGTCTGTCATCATCCGTCTCTTTGACATTAACGATCGCTCTGATGTCTGATACCATGTGGCCTGGATGTGAAGATTGGAAAGTGAGACGTGCAGTGAGGCTCAGACCTGATGACACCGAGCAAATGATTCAATTACCTGATATTATTATCTACAGAGACGCCGACATCGCGCCTCAGAGTCCGTCGCCACGGTTTCCTCCTGAGCTCAGATCAGACGGACGCTCCTTCACAAACCTGAGTTCAGACTCAAAACAAAGACAAGTTTTCCTTCTTCTTGATGACAAAGATGAACGAGATGTATTCCTGTGGAGTTTCAGACTGTGAACGTGACATTCAACCCCCCACACCCACTCCCACCCCCACTCCCACCCCCACCAAACTGCAAACAGAGAAAACTGAAGATGTAATTGTGGCTCTAATCCATTTTTCATTCTACTCATTTCATTCTGGATGAATTCATCAGTTTAGACCATGGTCCTGATTTATGCCTCGGGTGGATTATGGGTACTGTAGTATTTAGCAGCGATGGACAAACGGCCCCATGTTGCTTCTCCCTCCAACGTCCAGGGGGGAAAAAAAAAATCACATTGTTAGTTCTTCAGTATGGACCATACTGCAGCACCTCCATCCTCTGTTGCCATGGTTACAGCGAGCATCACCACAGTGACCTTAATCACATCCCTGGTGAAGTAAATGGAAATCCTCTCT
>JAFELL010001886.1:90000-162500 GCA_019059645.1 Caranx melampygus | reverse complement strand
AAGCTCCACCTGTTTTATTTTGAAGGGCGGACCCATGAGAAGACATGAAAACTTTCTTTACTTTACCTTCCAGCAGTTCTAACTGTGACATTTCATTTCCTTGTTGTGTTGAGGAAACGGACACAGAGCACAGACAGAGGCCTTCGAGGGTTTGTGTACCTGGAGCTTTGACTTTGAATCTGAAGCTCAGTCACAAACCTGAGCAGCTCACAGTGGCTGAAGAAGTGAGGACTTGTTTGTCTCTCTGTGTCATGAGTCTGACTCTGATGTCCGCGTCTCTGCAGCGACATTTACAGATTTTTTCTCATCGTTGCTTGTCATTTGCTTCCTGTCGTCTTTTAGCTGCTCTGTTGAAAACAGGAGCATCGCTGCCTGTTTTCTCTCGGCCCGGCGAAACCACCTTCGTTTCATTTTTCTGACAGCGCTGTCTGGCCTCAGACATCTTCACGCCTTCTGCTGCTCTCGCAGACATCAGGGCCGATCCTGTCACACACTCCTCCAGAACCTTCGCCGCCTCGCCGCCGGGCCGATAAACGTCCTGTCTGCGTGAGATGTTTCGACGCCTTCGAACTTTTTACTTCTGACAAAGTCAACGACGGAAAAGGAAACAGTGACGGGAAAAGACAGAGTCAGAGTCAACAGAGGAGACATGAAGGAGCTGTTAACCTGTCTGTGAGGCTGAGTGTGGAGTCAGAGGAGTCCCTGGTCAACACACGGAGCTGCAGCTCGGTGGGTGAGGGCACTGACCTTGGCTGGGGAGGTTGGAGGTTTGAATCCCACATGGTCTGCAAGAGGGCAAAGGGCAGTTTTCTTATTGCACCACCCAGTGGCAGGGACCGCGTGGCCCGGCGCTCGGCCTGCCACAGGAACTGACCAGAAACAGAATGCACTGTCTCTTAATCAGTACGGGACGCTCCGTACAGACCAGCCAGTGTCAGCAACGCTGTGTCGTCATGGTAACGTCAAAGAGTGACCAGTGCCGTCCCATTACTCTCTTCAGCTGTTGTGGTCCCCGTTCCGGTTCAGGTGCCAGTACCGGGTCCGTTCGGGTGATCCTTGTCCCAGTCCGGGTTCTGGTTCTGGTTCTGGTCCACAGCCTCTCTCTGTTATGTCACGTCCTGGCCCTGGACCTGGACCTTGATCTGGACACAGAGACTGAAGCCAAAGGAACTGACCAATGAAACTACGGCAACAGATCTGGAGGAGATGTTTGTCACCTGACCTTTGACCTCCCTCCTCAGCCACAGACATTTGTCTCTTCAGAATAAAAGCCTCCAGCCCTCAGATAAAAGTAGGCTGAAATGTGTGTTGGCTGATCTCGGCCTGAGGCGACGTCCACGTTTCAGGAAGCCACACGTGAAAATCACTTTACACCTTTTCTGCTGTTTGCTGAGCATTTGCTGGCGGCTGAAAAGGAAGTCCCGGCAAACTGATTTCCAAATTAAGAGCCCGAGGAGATAAATGTAATAACGGGGGCAGCACAACAACAACACAGAGAGTCGGGCAGGTGCTGAGGAGGTGCTCTCCTCTGAGTGGCTGTGCCTCCGTCTCTGCCAATTACCAGTTGCTGTAAATCTCCCGGGGTGAGCTGCAGCGCCACGGGCCGTGTTTAAATTCATATTAGCCACATTAGCTAATGTGCATCCATTTTTCATGGAGTGGGGCTGGAGGCTGTTTCCCCCTCACCGAGATTTCAACTCATGGAGTGAGACACAATTCTGTAAGTGCAAAATAATGTTCTCTGTGTCTGCGTGGTTAATATTTTAGTATGGAGCCGGAGCGCACACGCAGCACGCCACCAACACAACAACATGACCAGCACACGTCAGCACGCGTCACAGTTTGTGGTTCACACAGTTTGTCAGAGCTCTGCTCCTGGATCAGTGGATCACGACGCACAAATCAGTGATTTGTAGTTTTAATACACAACAATGACAAACTGTGTGACTGAACCACTTCCTTGAGGTCGTATCCCTCCGCCTCACACACTAGTTCCATTGGTTTGTTTTCACAAACACTTCATGGACCTGATGGAGAGACGTGTGTTTTTATTTTCTGGGAGATTTCATTGTTTCTGACAGAGAGAGAGAGAAAGTAGCATTTCAAAGATGTCGGTTTGAAATGTGTTTGAGCAGCAAAGCCTCACTACGGTGGCCCTGAGGGCTCAACTCAACTCACAGCAACTTAGGAAAACACACAGACGTAAGACACAAACAAGCTACAAAGTGAGAAAACAACTTCATCAGTTTAACAACACACGAGCTGCAAACTCCACCAACTCACCATGAAGAGTGTCCTCCAGTGTCCCCTGACTGGTCCCTCACTTTATCGTGTCCCCAGAAACACTTCCTGTTGTAGTGGGAGGGTTGTGACACCCTTTGTTTTCTGCAGCTGCAGTGAGTTGACCCCTCAGGGCCACCGTACTCACCTCCTCATCAGACGTGTTAGTTTGAAGCTTTTCTGAGCTTCAACAGTTTTAATTGATGTTAAACTGAGGCGGCGAGTGAGGATGAAGCTGTGACCTCACACTGACACCTTCTTCTTCTCTGAGCTAATTAAAGCTCAAACTTCAGACTCTCATCTCCTCTGTCCACGCTGCTCCAAACCGATTAGCTCCTCCACAATCAGGAAGCTATCGCTCAGTGTGTGTGTGTGTGTGTGTGTGTGTGTGTGTGTGTGTGTGTAGAATTCATCACTAGAGGAGTGCTGACTGGGCTTTAGAACAGCCTGGGGGGGTTTCCCTTCCTGCATGAGGGGGAACTGATAGAAGCTATTAGTCACTGAGGGGTTTGAGGTGGTGGGGGGGGTGTCTGCTCCACCAACACACTCCCTGACTGACTGAGTGATGGAGGTGGTGTGGATAAGGAGGAGACTCTGGGGGTGGAGCCACAGAAATATGATGTAGGAGCAGAGGAGCTGAATGTTTGATTTAACATCCTGTTTTCACAATAAAAGCACACGTGTGTTGGTCGACTGCAGAGCATCACTCACTTTCATTTTTCCAGTGAAAGTAGAAAAAATCTTCTGCATGTGATTATGATTATTGATAAGAGGGAGAGAGAGGATCATTAGTCCTCAGAGCCGCTGCCTCTCCACCACCGACGTGTTTAAAAATAATTGCAGGTAGTGCATCATTGATCTTTCTCCTCACGCTGCCCGAGGCGCTGAGATGCTACACACACACACACACACACCATCTGACAGCAGGGACTGAATAAAACAGTTATAAAACACATTCACGTGCTGAGGTTTGAATCTGAGCATCGATCAATCAGAAACGAACCAGAGGAGACAACTCGTGTCTTGTGAACGTGAAACAAACACGTCGTCATTTTCACACAAACTTCCATTTAAATCAGTGCTTCATTAGTTTAATAAGTGGATTAACATGTGGACACACACCACACACACACACACCATACAGTTTAACCCTGACCCCACAAACCAGCAGGACAGAGTCAGATTAGGGTCGGTGTCCGGTCGGTGTCCGGTCGTGTTTGGTTGGTGTTTGGTCGGTGTCCGGTCGGTGTCCGGTCGGTGTTCGGTCGGTGTTCGGTCAGTGTCAGGCCGGCGTCAGGTCGTGTCTGGTCGGCGTCCGGTCGGTGTTCGGTCCGTGTCAACGTCTCTGGACCGCCTGACCTCTGAAACCTTCACCATGGTCTCGGCTCCTGTTGATTACTTTGAGTTAATTGATGAATGGGTTCAGCTCCCGCCATCACCTCTCCGTACTTCCTTGACCTCCCTGGCAGCGTCCTGACTGGATGGAGCTTTGTGTGGCGCTAACCAGATAAATGCCGATGTCAGCAGTGATGGATGGGGAGCCTCGCCGCCTTACCCAGCATGCATCGCTGCAGTGCTGGAACGCAGCTCCATTAATTATCATTCACAGCAGAGACCTAAAGGCGGGAGATCCGTCTCCATCCGAACATCTCTCTCTCTTTCTTCTCAGAAGCTTCTGATTCAGATGTGAGGACACGTTACACTTCTGTGGGACGTGGCTAACACTTGATTGACACCTTGAGACTCAGACTTGACACCTGTCAATCAAGAGCAGACTCTCTTCATGTCACTGACCAACAATGTTCATGTAGCTGTGAACTGGTTCTTGGTTTTTATCCAGGCAGCAGTTTGAGGTTTAACTCTTATTTTTGTTTTCCTCCAATCAGATCTGCACCTCCCTCCTCTCTGGCTCCACCCTCTCCTTCAGATATGGTATACCTCAACCAAGATGGCGACCATCAAACCAGTGGATGACGTTGCTGTGAGTTTTGCATCATGTGTCCTGTCTCCTCTTCTGCACTGTCCTTAGTGTTGTGTTGCTGTCCCTTGCTCTGCTGCCCCCTGCAGGTCAGGTGTGTCATGTATCACCTTTAAAGTTGCTGACTGTAGAGAGTGGGTGGAGACCATGCCATGGTCAGAGAGGACGTCTCTGAGCCTTTCACACCCTGTTGGTTTGTTTTACTGATGCTTCATTTACATGGTGCTGAGCCCGTCGCCCTGGGGGAGGCCTGGTTGTGTAAACGCCAGTTTAGCTGCTGATTATCCGAACAGGCTGCGGCGTTTAGACGCTGGTTTAATCTAATCACAGAGCTGATGAACTTTATGAAGCTCAGTCACTTTGCTTGTTTCCACAGTTTGGACTGAAAATAAACGTCAACCGGCGCCAGGTTGTAAAAGCTTTTTCAGTGTTTGTCCTTAAACGCATCACACCCCTGTGACTCCCTGTGCCTGCGACAACGGAGGAGGACACGGGGTGACACCGCCCACTTTAGTCTGCAGCGGGAGGGGGTCACGTCAGGCCTCCTGCAGGAGAGAGGAGGAGGAGGAGGAGGAGGAGGAGGAGGGGGGAGAACAGGGTGACCTCTAATTATCCTGCTATAGTGAGGTCAGGGGGGAGAGGAGCAGGTGAGGACGGGTGAGGAGGTGACGCCATCTCATTAGCCTGCAGAGGAGAGGTGAAAGTCAGGGAGCAGGAGGGGGAGTCCCCCCCCCCGCCCCCCCGCCCTCCTCCTCTTCCCATCCTCTGAACCAGGATGCGACAGAGGAGAGAATGAGAGGAGAGCTGCAGATCCAACAGGCAGCAGCTGCTGCGGTTTGTGTGGGTCGATCAGCAGCTGGACGCCGTCTCATCACCTCGTTAACTTCCTCTGATCACGATGATTGAGACAAAAGTTCCTGCAGCTTCAAGTGCATCTTCCTCCTGAGGATGATGACGAGGAGGAGAAGGAGGTGTCACCTCCCACAGCAGCACAGAGGTATGAGTGCTAATAACAGAGAAGAGGAAGAGTGTGAAAGTGAAAATGTCCTCTGGGCTGGAGGTCATGACCACCGAGGAAGAGGGGGAGGAGGAGGAGGAGGAGGAGGAGGAGGAGTGAAATAAGGAGGAAGGTGGAGGGGCTGTGAAGAGAGGACGAGGAGATACCTGAGGAGAAGGATGGTTTGCTGCTCAGAGTGACATAAGAGAAAGGAGGTGAGAGTTAGAGAGCAGACAGGTGATCAGGGTCGCCATGGTGACGAGATGTGACGGAGGAGGAGGAGGAAGCTGGGAGATGTGGCGGCTCCTCCCTCTGCACCTGCTGCAGGTGTGTACAACAACTCCTCCTCTTCCTGTGACTTTTAATGCTTGATGACATCACCAGAGACTGTGACAGGTGAGGCTGCAGTTCATCCAGTGACCAGCAGAGAGCAGCTCCAGTCAGCTCTCTCTCTCTCTCTCTCTCTCTCTCTCCTCCATAAATATCGATCCACCAAATTACTCCTCAAGGTCGTCACTGTTTCCATGGCGACTGGCGCATTATTGTGATGTTGTCTCATGTCATAGCACCCTGCCCCCTACCCCACCGGGGCAAATGTCGGGTGTCACGTGTGAAAGGGCGGAGCTACAGGTGATAGGGGGCGGAGTTATGACACCTGACAAGGTGTTGGGGTGGGGGGTGGGGGGTGGCAACATCTTTGCCTGGGGCAGTTGTTAGAGAAGAGTTTCACCTGGCCGGGAGACAACACACAACCCTCACACTGAAGCAGCCTCTCCACACACACACACACACACACACACACACACACTGGGATCAGAGGGTAATTATACGGTTCATCATGCTCACTCACCCTCCTCCCCCCTCCTCCCCCCTCCTCCCCCTCCTCCCCCCTCCTCCCCTCTAATCCCAGCCATTACCCTCCTTGATATATCACCTTTTCACTTGCAAATGAGTGACACCATTGAAGCCGTCCACTCACACTGGGCGAGTGCCACTTCCTCCTCCAAGAATAGATCCCATAATAAGTTTCAGTGTGGTCAAGGACAATAGACGGCGTTTTATCTCCGTAATGACGCCGCAGAGGGCCGAGCTCTGTGAACCCTCGCACGACTGAGAGGCCATTGTGGAGTCTTATAGAGAGCATGTGACATTTATGGTGAGTTACACAGACGGACGATGCAGTGTGTGCATGATATATATGTGTGTGTGTGTGTGTGTGTGTGTATCAGTGCAGCCATAAACTACAGAGCTGTAAACTTTACAAAGCCTGTGCAGTGGTCTGAGTCACTTCCATTCATGAAGCAACTAAAATATCATCAGACATTTTATTTCTCAGCCTTAAAAAAAAAAAAACAACAGTGTGTTTTAAAATAGTTCACACGAGTTGTTCACACGAGTTGTTCACACGGCGCCACGTCTGATCCACTGACCTGGACAAGAACATCCAGTGTTTGCATTCAGCAGGTGTTAGTCTGAGCCTCACACTAAATACTTTTCATTAACTAGCTGCACACACACAGATTTCAAAATAAAGGCACATCTTACAGATGATTACATGCATCAATGTCTGATCGATGCTACTGATCATTGATCTTTTAATGAATGTATCGATACGCTCCTGTTTCTACTTAAAGACCTTCTCTCTCTCTGTCTCTGTCTCTATCTCTCTGTCTCTCTGTCTCTCTCTCTCTCTGTCTCTCTGTCTCTGTCTCTCTCCTCTCTCTCTGTCTCTCTCTCTCTCTGTCTCTCTGTCTCTCTCTCTCTCTCTGTCTCTCTCTCTGTCTCTGTCTCTCTCCTCTCTCTCTGTCTCTGTCTCTCTCTCTCTCTCTGTCTCTGTCTCTCTGTCTCTCTCTCTCCTCTCTCTGTCTCTGTCTCTCTCTCTCTCTCTCTCTCTCTCTGTCTCTGTCTGTCTCTGTCTCTCTGTCTCTCTGTCTCTGTCTCTCTCCTCTCTCTCTGGAGAATCCTCTCCACTCTGCAGACACAACCTTTTTCTCTCTCTCTGTCTCTCCATCCATTTACTGCTGCAGCAGCACATGTTTCCATCAGCCTTAAAATCCATCAGCCCCCCCACCACCCACCCACCCACCCCCACACCCCCCTCTCACTCTGAAGCAGACGACACACTCAGACAGGTGGTTGCATGGCAACAGAGTGGTGCTGTGGTTACATGAAGAGAGCGGTAGCTGATGGTCCATTCACCCTCACAGCTTCATCACAGCCTCTTAGACCCAGAGCGACTTCACAGACGGATCAGGAAACAGAACACACTCCTGCATCAAGAGAAATGCGTCTGGTTCTGCTCCAACAACAGCAGGACACGTCTGAACCTCTGAAAACCTGCATGACCTGTTTGTTCCTGCAGCAAAGAGCAGAACTTGTGTTCTCTGCGACAGAACGATGGAGCTGAGGACGGAGAAGAAAGAAGCTGAAGAGTCACTGACGCAGGTCAAAGTACAGAAATATAAAACCCAATCAGATCAGACAGTCGGTTTTGTGTTTCCAGGACCAGTGGTTTGCTGTTCTCCTCAGCCTGTCTCCTCAGAAACCAGCTCACTGCAGTGGACCAGGTGTCAACCACATCCTCAACCAGGTTCATAAAACCTGCTCGGACCTGCTCACGGGTCCATGATCTCTGGTGGTTCCTGGTGGCTCTGGTTGGTGTGTGGAGATCTCTGGTGGTTCCTGGTGGCTCTGGTTGGTGTGTGGAGATCTCTGGTGGTCCCATCTTCTTCTTGAGGCCACCCCCTCCTGAGACCCCTCAAGCTTTAGTCTTTCAGGTACGATCCTCTCGGTGGACTCTTCAAATGCATTTGTAAATAATATCTAAAACCATTTTCACACATGAAGTTTCAAGCTTCAACTGTCAATACAGCTGAATCTTGAAACGTGACCTCCTCTGTCACAGCCCCCCACACCCCCATCTGCTGATATGTTTATCATAATTACTTTATTCAAAAAGTGCTGAAAAGAATGAGCTACATGTTCTCATTGTTATCACACACCACCTCATTACTCCCTCTGTAATTACCCGACTTCACCCTGAAATTACCCCGTCCTCTTCCTGCTCTGCCTCAGCGCAGAGTCTGGGACAAGAGGTGTTAGCTCTGATGCTAACGCTCACTCAGAATGCTAAAGGTAAATCAGTAGATCTGTGGACGGGCGTCTGCTGCTGACCTCAAACCTGAGTTCTGTCTTTGACCTTTAATCTCTTTCCATCTGATGATTATTTTCACGGTTCACAGTCAATCTGCTGATTTTTCACCTCGTTCCTGAGAAACTGTTCGGGTTGTGACCTCAGAGTAGCTCCTGAACAGACGATCGATGATGTTAAAGGAGCCGTCGTTATTTCCCAGAATTCTTTCAAACAATTTATTGATCATGAAACCAGTTTCTGATTCGACCTGTATGATCAGTCACCAGTGTCGCTCTGTTGTCACAGCTGAGGCCACAGAGACGAAGGAGGAGGTCCAGGAGCTTTTTATTCATTTACTCCTAATCACTAATAATCTTTACTAATCACACTCATCACCTGCTTCAAGTGTCAACATACAGTCAGACAGACGACATCTGACAGGACGCTCTTCTTTCACCCAGTAATGAAATGATCCGTCACGAACTCATCGTTTCATCGGAGCTGAACACTCGCGCTCAGACGCCTCAGCGTCGCTGCTGAACGTGTTTGTCATCGTCTCGTCTCCACTCGTTCTCCTGGGGGAGGACTGCAGCTCTAACAGCGTGAGGCCGAGTTACATCAGCGTGAGGTGAATGTCTCCTTTGAGGATTTGTTGGGTTGGAGGTGGCTTCCTGGGATTGGACGGTGTGTAATCCGTCTGGAGAATGGGATTTAGCAGAACATCCAGGTGGTACACGGCTCCACCGGTGCAGACTGATCTGAGCTCTGGCAGCTGCAAACATCAGCGTTCACACTGTTTGTGTTCATGTTGTGTAGCGGTGAGGAAACAGGAGATTTAACAGAAACAACTCAGCTCTGAGATCAATTACTGATAAAGTGATTGATCCTAAAGAGACACATTCATTTACAGAAGCTCATCTGACTGGAGTTAAGCCTCACTTCCTGTTTAAATATAGAATTACATCATCAGCGTAGAAACGATTTGCAGCCACTAAAATCCTCTGACCACAGTCTGTGATGTTTCCTGTAGCGCTACCCTCAGGACAGATGTGGTATCACCATGTGAAACTCTGCAGCCGCCATGTCCTGAACGAACTGAGGAGGAGGAGGAGGACGGAGGAGGACGAGGAGGATGGAGGGATGAAGGTGAAGAAGATGTAGAGAAGAGTAAGAGGAAACAGTGGTGAGAGACTTTTATTATCATAATCTGTAATAATAAGATTAAAGGTACAGCGGCTCTTTTTGCCGGTTGCTGGGCAACACATCATAAACGTAAACCACAGAGTAAATGGACATTAATAATTTAAATCCACAGTTGTATATTGTGTCATTAATATTTATATTCCATATGGTGTCGGGTCTGTCGTCCAATCAGAGCAAGGAACATTTGAATAATAAATTACATCATGTGTTCAATATTACACATACATACATACATATATATATATATTTATACAGTAGGTCTCAGCTGTAATAAAACATCTATGAGCTCACTTACATAGTTCATGTTTAAATCAGTGTATGAGTGTAGCACTGATGAACCACTGACGTCTCCTCAATGACCAGTTTATAATGAAATGATACTCAATTTACTCTGTTCATTAATCTGACATAAGTGTGTTTATAAATCACAGGCTAATTAGCCTCGGTGAAGAGAGAATGTTTCATAAATGATGAATTAAGGATTTAATAATGTCTGAGTAGCACTTCATGGTGTTACCACAGTGTTTATTTTAATAAACAATGTGAATATATTAAAGATAAATCATGACACTTTATGTCACTGATGCATCACAGACTTAACAAGTGTCTTATCAGTGATGACAGGAAGTGAGTTTCCTCTTGTCTTTGGACCCAGACAAACATTAATGTTTATAACGCAATTATAAAAGTGTGATATGAATATAATGATGATACAAGTGGAAGCTAATGGAGAACATCCTGTAAACGTGTCCTCAGCTTTCATCTGTCCTCCCCTCTCACCACTTCCTGTCAGTGAAAACCTTCATATTTACGGCGTCAGCCCGGCTTCATTTCACGCCCGCGTGCCTTCACAGCGCGTTCTGTAATTGACGTGCACAATTCTGCTGCTGTGTTAACACGAGGACGTGTGATTTACAGACACTGACCCACAGCTCAGACTGTTACTGTATAATGGGCCATAAGTGGCCAACACGACTGGACTCCCACATTCATATTGGCTTTTATTTCTTCCAGCTGCTGGAGGTAAAGTGTGTAATGAGGTGTTTTATCCAGACGGCACAGCTGAGGAGGAGGAGGAGGAGGAGGAAGAATAAGAAGAAGTAGGAGGTCTGCTCCTCTTCCTTCCCTCTTCATCTTCATGCTTCCTCGTCTCTACAACCGTGATGAAGAAGTCATGAGGTCAAAGGTTCACCAGAGTTCACCAGGACCAAGGAAAAGACTGAAGGTTGTAGTTGAAAACAAACTGTTGAAACAGAGAAAGTTGAATAATGACAAAGAGATAATGAACTGAGCAACGTTAAAATGGAAAGAAATTAGTGGTGATCAGATAAATTTTTAGTTTTATCTCAGAAATTCTGCTTTTTTTCACAGAAATTCTTATGTTTTTCTCAGAAATGATTTCTGACTTTTAACACAAAATCAAAAAAAAAAAAAAATCTGACCCTTTTTTCTCAGAAATTTTTAGTTTTATCTCAGAAATTCTTATTTTTTTCTCAGAAATTCTTACTTTTTTCTCAGAAATTCTGCGTTTTTTTCCTCAGAAATGATTTCTGACTTTTAACACAAAATCAAAAAAAAAAAAAAAAAAAAAATCTGACCTTCTTTCTCAGAAATTTTGATGTTTTTTCTCAGAATTTCTGACCTTTTTTCTCAGAAATTCTGACGTTTTTTCTCAAATTTTTAGTTTTATCTCAGAAATTCTTATGTCCTTCTCAGAAAATCTTAGTTTTTTCTCTGAAATTCTTACTTTTTTCTCAGAAATTTTGAGTTTTTTCACAGAAATTCTGACCTTTTTTCTCAGAAATTCTGTTTTTTTTCTCTGAAATTCTTACTTTTTTCTCAGAAATTTTGAGTTTTTTCACAGAAATTCTGACCTTTTTTCTCAGGAATTCTGTTTTTTTTTCTCAGAAAATCTTAGTTTTTTCTCTGAAATTCTTACGTTTTTCTCAGAAATTCTTAGTTTTTTCTCTGAAATTCTTATATTTTTTATCAGAAATTCTGACTTTTTTTTACTGAAATGATTTCTAACTTTTAACACAACCCCCCCCCCCAACAAAAAAAAAAACTGACCGTTTTTTCTCAGAAATTCTTAGTTTTTTCTCAGAAATTCTTATATTTTTTATCAGAAATTCTGACTTTTTTTACTGAAATGATTTCTAACTTTTAAGACAAAACCAAAAAAAAAAAAAAAATCCGACCTTTTTTCTCAGAAATTCCTAGTTTTATCTCAGAAATTCTGATTTTTTTCTCAGAAATTCTTACTTTTTTCTCAGAAATTTTGAGTTTTTTCACAGAAATTCTGACCTTTTTTCTCAGAAATTCTGTTTTTTTTCTCAGAAATTCTTACTTTTTTTCTCAGAAATTCTGACCTTTTTTCTCAGAAATTCTTAGTTTCATCTCAGAAATTCATATTTTTTTCTCTGAAATTTTTAGTTTTTTCCCAGAAATTCTGACTTTTTTTCTCAGAAATTCTGATTTTTTTCTCCAAAATTTTTAGTTTTTTTCTCTGAAATTTTTAGTTTTTTCACAGAAATTCTGACTTTTTTTCTGAAATGATTTCTAACTTTTAACACAAAACCAAAAAAAAAAAAAAAAAAAAAATCTGATCTTTTTTTCTCACAAATTCTTAGTTTTATCTTAGAAATTCAGATTTTTTTCTCAGAAATTTTGAGTTTTTTTGCAGAAATTCTGACCTTTTTTCTCAGAAATTCTGACTTTTTTTTCTGAAATGATTTCTAACTTTTAACACAAAACCAAAAAAAAGAAAAAAAAAAAAACTCTGACCTTTTTTCTCCAAAATTTTTAGTTTTTTCTCCGAAATTTTTGGTTTTTTCTCAGAAATTCTGATTTTTTTCTCAGAAATTTTTAGTCTTTTCCTCAGAAATTCTTACTTTTTTCTCAAAAATTCTGATTTTTTTCTCAGAAATTCTGACCTTTTTTCTCAGAAATTCTTATATTTTTCTCAGAAATTCTGACTTTTTTTCTGAAATGATTTCTAACTTTTAAGACAAAAAAAAAAAAAAAAAAAAAATCTGACCTTTTTTCTCAGAAATTCTTATATTTTTCTCAGAAATTCTGACTTTTTTTCTGAAATGATTTCTAACTTTTAAGACAAAAAAAAAAAAAAAAAAAATCTGACCTTTTTTCTCAGAAATTCTTAGTTTTTTCTCAGAAATTCTTATATTTTTTATCAGAAATTCTGACTTTTTTTACTGAAATGATTTCTAACTTTTAAGACAAAACCAAAAAAAAGAAATTCCTAGTTTTATCTCAGAAATTCTGATTTTTTTCTCAGAAATTTTGAGTTTTTTCACAGAAATTCTGACCTTTTTTCTCAGAAATTCTGTTTTTTTCTCAGAAATTCTTACTTTTTTTCTCAGAAATTCTGACCTTTTTTCTCAGAAATTCTTAGTTTCATCTCAGAAATTCATATTTTTTTCTCTGAAATTTTTAGTTTTTTCCCAGAAATTCTGACTTTTTTTCTCAGAAATTCTGATTTTTTTCTCCAAAATTTTTAGTTTTTTTCTCTGAAATTTTTAGTTTTTTCACAGAAATTCTGACTTTTTTTCTGAAATGATTTCTAACTTTTAACACAAACCAAAAAAAAAAAAAAAAAAAAAAATCTGATCTTTTTTTCTCACAAATTCTTAGCTTTATCTTAGAAATTCAGATTTTTTTCTCAGAAATTTTGAGTTTTTTTCGCAGAAATTCTGACCTTTTTTCTCAGAAATTCTGACTTTTTTTTCTGAAATGATTTCTAACTTTTAAGACAAAACCAAGAAAAAAAGAAAAAAAAAATCTGACCTTTTTTCTCAGAAATTCTTAGTTTTTTCTCAGAAATTCTGACCTTTTTCTCAGAAATTATTATATTTTTCTCAGAAATTCTGACTTTTTTTTCTGAAATGATTTCTAACTTTTAAGACAAAAAAAAAAAAAAAAAAAAAAAAAAACTCTGACCTTTTTTCTCCAAAATTTTTAGTTTTTTCTCCGAAATTTTTAGTTTTTTCTCAGAAATTCTGATTTTTTTCTCAGAAATTTTTAGTCTTTTCCTCAGAAATTCTGATTTTTTTCTCAAAAATTCTGATTTTTTTCTCAGAAATTCTGACCTTTTTTCTCAGAAATTCTGACTTTTTTTCTGAAATGATTTCTAACTTTTAAGACAAAAAAAAAAAAAAAAAAAAATCTGACCTTTTTTCTCAGAAATTCTGATTTTTTTCTCAGAAATTTTTAGTTTTTTTTCTCAGAAATTCTTACTTTTTTTATCAGAAATTCTTACTTTTTTCTCAGAAATTCTGACTTTTTTCTGAAATGATTTCTAACTCAAGACAAAACCAAAAAAAAAAAAAAAAAAAAAATCTGACCTTTTTCTCAGAAATTCTTAGTTTTTTCTCAGAAATTCTGACCTTTTTCTCAGAAATTATTATATTTTTCTCAGAAATTCTGACTTTTTTTTCTGAAATGATTTCTAACTTTTAACACAAAACCAAAAAAAAAAAAAAACTCTGACCTTTTTTCTCAGAAATTCATATTTTTTTCTCCGAAATTTTTAGTTTTTTCTCAGAAATTCTGATTTTTTTCTCAGAAATTTTTTGTTTTTTCCTCAAAAATTCTTACTTTTTTCTAAGAAATTCTGATTTTTTTCTCAGAAATTCTTATATTTTTCTCAGAAATTCTGACTTTTTTTCTGAAATGATTTCTAACTTTTAAGACAAAAAAGAAAAAAAAAAAAAAATCTGACCTTTTTTCTCAGAAATTCTTAGTTTTATCTCAGAAATTCATATTTTTTTCTCTGAAATTTTTAGTTTTTCTCAGAAATTCTGACTTTTTTTCTCAGAAATTCTTAGTTTTTTCTCAGAAATTCTGACCTTTTTTCTCAGAAATTCTTAGTTTTTTCTCAGAAATTCTGATTTTTTTCTCAGAAATTTTTAGTCTTTTTCTCAGAAATTCTTACTTTTTTTCTCAGAAATTCTTACTTTTTTTCTCAGAAATTCTTACTTTTTTTCTTAGAAATTTTGAGTTTTTTCTCTGAAATTCTGACTTTTTTTCTGAAATGATTTCTAACTTTTAAGACAAAACCAAAAAAAAAAAAAAAATCGGATCTTTTTTCTCAGAAATTCTTAGTTTTATCTCAGAAATTCTGATTTATTTTCTCAGAAATTCTGACTTTTTTTTCTGAAATGATGTCTAACTTTTAAGACAAAACACAAAAAAAAAAAAAAATCTGACCTTTTTATCTCAGAAATTCTTGGTTTTTTCTCAGAAATTATTTCTGACTTTTAACTCAAAACAATAATAATAATAACAAAAAAATCTGACGTTTTTATCTCAGAAATTTTTATAGTTTTCTCAGAAATTCTGACTTTTTTTCTCACGAAAAAAAAAAAAATAAATAAAATAAACAAATCTCCATTGTTGGCACTTCTGTAGTAAAGCCCTTTGGTCACCTTTTTGGGCTGTTTTAAAGAGCTATACAAATAAATCTTGATTGACTGAATGATTGATTAAAATTAAGAGAACTATGAAATCAAATCATTGATAAACACTTTATTCTGTTGATAAAAAAATGACACCTGTTGACAACTGTAAAAGTAAAAGTTTTGTTTTACTTGTATTGGAGAACTTTTAAACTGTGGATTTGCAACTTGAACTTCAGTGACACACAGTTTGATCATATAAAACCAGGACTGTTCCTGTTGTCGTTGACACAAGATTAGAAACAAATGTGTAAATCATAGTTCTTTATTAAAGATTAAGAAACTCCAAGCAGCATATTCATAAATAAAATAAGGGTCTCCCTTAGATGTACTGTGACAGACTATATGTAATGACAGTTCATGTTTTCATCTGCTTGATGGGTCGTTGGAGTTTCAACATACAGGGGGGGCGACACAAGGAGCCGCCCCAGACACAGACCGGTCAGAACCAGTCAGGTCCTCAGGGTCCTGGCTTTCAGTCTGTCTGCGTCGTGTTGTGGAGCACAGTGAGGAAAGCAAGTCGGTTCACAAGAGCAACTACTGACACAGAAAACATCCATGAAGCATCTGTTCACATGATGTCGATGATCCGGCAGAGACCAGACGTCCTCCAACCCACCGACCTCTGACCTCTTCCTCTGCTTGTCCATTTTCAGACAGTGAAACACACAGGGCAGATTTGATGTCATGTGACTGGAGAGTCTATTTTCACACAGGAAGTGGACATGAGCTTTTTTGGCAGAGGTTCTGAAAACGATGAGCAAAGACCACATGTTCAACATCTGGATCCACAGTTACAACTTCACCGTTTTATTCAGATTTAATACTGATGCATCAGAATCAGCGTCGGTCCGACCATCAACAGACTGGACGGATCTGATCTGTAGGAAACTGAGTGAGATTCTGTTTGGTTAATTCTCCTTGTTGGATCATTTAACATCCAACGTCAGTGTTCAGTGCAAACAAAGCATCAGAGTTACTGTATAAACTCAACTGTACCATCTGCTCCTGATGTTAACAAGTCCTATCAACCTCAGGGCTCCATGTGTTACCCATGATTCATTGGGTTTTCTTACTGTTTCTTAGGGTGAAAACCAAAAATGTGACTTTTATTTACCGTGATCCAGGTTTTATCTTAGGAGGTGTTTTCACAAGGTCTCAGACGTCTGCTGTCCGTCCACTGTCCACTGTCATGAAATGCAAAATCAGAATGGTTTCACCAGCGTCTGCTGAATCTATGAGCTACAAGTAGAAAAGGAAAACATGCTAACGGACACAAGGCATCAGCTCTCATCACCATGTGTCAAAAATGAAACAAGCTTTCTGATCTGTTGAGTCGTTACATCGTTTGGTCTGAACTTTGGTCCAGATGTCTCACAGGCAAACCTTCACCTGGATCAGCAGCTCAACAAAGCCCAGAGTCAAGGTCTAACATGTATGGAAGAGCATTAGGGCCATGCGGGATTCGAACCAGGGCCAACTGCAGCAAGGACTGTAGCCTCTGCAACCCACTGCACCACACGGCGCCCCAAAAGTCAGGAATCATTTCTGAAAAAAGTCAAAATTTCCAAGAAAAAAGCCAAAATTTCTGAGTTTTTTTTTTTTTTTTTTATCTGACTTTTAACTCAGAATCTTAAAAAAAAAAAAAAAAAAAAAAGGCCCGAGTGCTCTTCTGTAAACATGTCCACAGGCTGGACGATGACTTTGGCGATTGACGAGCTGATTCCTTTTTTAAACCACCAACTGGGATGGAGCAAATGCTATGAGACTGAATCACAGTAACACACAGAGAGCTGAGGTCAAACACCATGATGAACCTAAACAAGTGCTTAAACTGTCCTTAAATACAGTGGATCAGACACGATCATTACAGAGACTTCAGATCAGGACACGTTCAAAACAAACAAACACATTTGCTCTCACAGAAAATCACTTTGCAGCATCGTCTGAACGTAGACGCTCTGATTGGTCCCTGTCTTCAGATGGAGGTTCAGGAGGTTAAAGCCCTTCGTTCTGACAAGTTCAGGTTGTTTGCTGACATTAAAGTGAGACTGTGTGGACCAGAAACATGGTCAGGTGAGCTGCTCTGCTTCTGTTCACCTGAACGCTCAATCAATACGTTTCAAAAACTGCCAATTTCTCCCAAATGAAAGTGAGGTCACGACTCATTTAGGCCCATAAATGCAAAGTAACTGCACTTACGACATCAGGAGGAGGAGGGGTCGGTGTCTGTGTGTGGTTTTATATTTTCCCACAGAGAGAAACAATCAGATCCCGTCAGTATCACGGTCGGTCACAGATCTCCACGTCAGCGCCCTCTGATTGCACGTTGGATGACGACGCCCTCCGTCATCGCCGCAGGTGATAATGAATGGAACCAGTGGTGGGAACATGAAGCTGATTAAAATAACTGCAGGAGAACAAACCTGTATACAAGTGTCCGACACAGAACTTCTCTAGTATCAAAAATTAAAGACATATCTATAGAGCTCATAGTTTTATCTGTCTTTCTTCTTTAGGTTAAATGTGACAAACTAAAGAATCCAGAGACTGTCAGGCTGCATTCACACCCGGTCCGAGACACAAGGCATTGTGGGTAAATGTAAATTCCACCAAAGATTCAGATTCATGATGACGTTTCGAATTACAGTGAGTTTATAATTCTGCAGTTTACGTAATGTTCTTGAATCTGACACAGAGAAGGAAGTAAAGAAAACACTTCAAAGGTTATTGATTGAAACTGATCAACCACCAGGTGACCAGGTGTCAGATTGATAAATGATGTAAACACCATGTGTCACTGTTTCCTGTTAAAAAAACACAGTGAATCACCTCACACACAAAATACAAAATAAAAGAGACGCATCAACAAAACTTCAATTTAAAATCTTACCTTTCATAAATGTGCTCAGTTTGTTTATTATCCTCACTTATTGTTTGATCCTGTTTTAGTATTTACTAATCACAGCCTCATTAACACGTCTCCAGTCCCAGTTAACGAAGCTCAGAGTAAAACCTGTCATTTTTTAAAGTGATATTTTCCTGGTCTTTAATAAAGGACAAATCTGCAGCTTTATGCAGACGACACTTTATTCTCTATGAACTAAAAACATGGACAGATTTTGTCCAGAAACCTTCAAAGGCCTCACTGTGATTGGAATAAAACAAACCTGATCATATAAAAACACAACAGCTCCACCAGAGTGGAAGCTGTTAGAGATGAAAGGTCAAAGGTCAATGTATCAGAACATGTGTTAAAATGAATCACAGCATCACAGTTTGATGATCTGTGTTTACATTAAATCCACTTCCTGGTCCTGATGTTCGGTCCCACAGGATTGGCTGTTGTGGACCAAAGACCAACCAGGTGTGATCGCAGACTAACATTCCCCCTCCACCCCCACCCACCCCCGCCACAGTACTGGTGCCAAATAAAAAGCTACTATAAAAACAAATCACTCAGCTGTGTAAAATATGAACCAGATAAAAATACACATGTGCCCCGCCCCCAGACCCCCCCCCCCGTCGCCCTCCCCTCCCCTGCCCTGCCCTCCCTCCCCCCTCCCAGTGTTGAATGATACCATTTACAGTTGTAGTAAGAAAATGAATGTAGACTTTTGGTTGGAAAAGAACAATGTATATTATATATTCAATACAAATGAAAAAAAAAAAAAAGTTGTGATTATTTCCGTCCAATGCTGAAGTTATATATATAGGGTTGGTACAGAGGTGCATAACAGTATGTGTCCAACACTAAAATGTCCCTACAGCGGTGCATCATGGGTAGTCGCTTACATTGATGAGTTGTGGAGAGACATCGTTTAATTTCGGCACTTAGAAAACAATCACAATGAATTTCGCGTCATTGTTTCATATTGAACAAAATTTACAAAGCCATTCAAACAGTCATAACGTTTCATCAATGTAGATATAGATTTATTTTTTTATCTCGTTTTCTTTGTTTTTTATAACTCAACTTCAAAAATTGAGAATATTCAAAATACACTTTAACCTCACTTCGTTCTCTTGGTATTTACACGTATGTACAAGAGAAACCCCCCCAACCCCGCCCACCTCCCCGTGTTTTTTTGTTTTTTTTTTTGTAGTTTTTGTAACTTGGGCTTTTCTGAACAGGTCGTGAGATACAAAACCTTTTTACTTTGTACATTATGTTTTTTTTTCCTTCTCTCCTCTACAGATCCCGACCCAGCTCACACCTGGACCTGGACCAGAGACCAGAGAGCCGATCATCGTAGATACAGTTTGACCCAGCCGCCCCCCCCACCCCCCACCCCACACCTCCCTCCTATGACTATATGGATGTACTGTGGGTGGCCTCAATGGCTTCGGGTATGGGTCCTGCGGAGACTGCCTGGTAGGACATTGGCATGGGTGTCTTGCCAGGGCTCTGCCGGAAGAGCCCCCCGTTGGGGCCCTGTGTTTGCACTGCATGGTGCCGCTGAGGCTGGTGCTGCTGAGCGGGTGGTGCGGGGGCAACGTGGTGCTGCCAGGGCCCTGGGATGGGGGTAGCGTCCTGCCTAGGGTCCCCCCATGGTGAGGGTGGGGAAGAGGAGGAGGCGGTCCCCCCTCCCCGGGAGGAAGGTGGTCACAGCGAGGCCCGAGGGCGGGTAGTCCCGCATGGACTCCGGCCCCGGCACCAGAGACGCCTGGCTGGGCTGCATGCTGCCGATGTCCAGCGCAGAGATCTCGATAGAGGGGCCGGGGATCTGCTTGTGGGCCAAGTCCTCGTCCAAAAGACTGTTCATACGACGATGCACCTGTTCCAGATTCACCTCCTTGTCCTATAAGAGCAGGAGGAGGAGGAGCGGGGGGTGGAGGAGGACAGAGGGGAGACAGGGGGAGGGAGGAGAGGAGGGAGGAGGGACACAGAGGCTGAGATTGGCGATGGGCCGGTTTCTCAGACTGTTTGAGCTCTGGTGCTCCATGCAACCTGAACCCTGTCGCTGAGATTTGAACCGGTCGTCGTCGGCGCGTCACCTGACGCACAGACGCTCGTTTGGTTTGAGCCCCGTGGAAACTGAGGCCACAGAAATCAATTGGTTCGTGCACCTTGAAATCAAACTTGGCCGGTGAGTATTAAAGGTTTGATGTCTGGAGGAAAACGATCCTGGAGCCACGTGGTTTGTTGTAAAGCTGCTGTTGGATGCTAATGCGGCTCAGGCAGACCGAGGTCTCTGTGGGAGCGACTGCAGACTTACTCTTCTGAATCTGAGGATATGTTCAGCCCTGTTCTCCCTGGCTGCCCTTGGAGCCGCTTCGCTCTGTGCCGGAGGATCAGCTTCCTATCAGACCAATTTAATCAGAGCAGCGGCTGACGCTGCAGCTCCCTCCGACTGCAGCCATGCATACTTGTTAGGCATTAATAGACACTTGAGTGTTTCCCTGTTGAACCGCAGGCCTGCCTCAGCACACTGGGTCAGAGGAAGGTAGAGGACGGGGGGTGAGGAGAGGGACAAGAGGCGTGACTGGCATATTAAGTGAGTGTGTGTGTGTGTGTGTGTGTGCAGCCAGTCACTTTACAACAAACCCGTTGTGAGTGAGTGTTCCTGAACGTGGCTCCAGCATCGTGTTCACTTTAACTCAGGCACAATGATATTAGTCACAGTGAATCTCAGAACGAAGCACACGACACATTTACACTGTCCATTAATAACACACACATGTTCACGCAGCTCGCAGTGTTTTCAGCTGCAAGTTCACAAGTACTGAGGTCGTACACCCCCCCCCACACACCCCCCCCACCCTCTGTAGATAGTAAACACTTGATCACAGCTACACACTATGGAGCATTACATTAGCAAACAGCTAATTCTCCATCTTTCGATCATATGTCCTTCACTGACGCTGACGTCAGGCTTCAGAAAGCGTGTTTATAGATGTTTCATTAACACGTGTGATTCATGATCAATTCAACTGGTTGTTGTTTACGTATGGAAACATGTAAACATTAAACACGTCGACAACGATCTCATTCAGAAAAACTGTGTTTACAAATTACAGACTAATTAGTTTAATTAATAACATTTAACTGTCGTATAATGTGTAGTTGTTATAAAGTGTTAAAGTTATAATCCTTAAGATTCTCATCAAACACTGATCTTTCTATACGTTTGTGTTATTAATGTAATGTATTGATATAAATCCATCACTTCCTGCAGCTACCCCTTCACATTAAAAGCAGTGCACATGCGGTGGATTTTATTGTGAAGGAGCTGCAGGTGTAGTTTTTCACCACAGGTGTCGCCAAATCACCCAGGACTGAAATCTGAAGGATTATAATTTAGAGTCACCCAAACGTTTTATTTCCTGTTTCTGAACAAATGTTTGGTATCAGCTGTTTCTACAGCGCACGTGTTCACTGATGAGTGTAAACTACACGTTGATTCCTCCTGATCACAGATGTGAATGCTACTTCCTGTTGAGGTAGAGAAGCACTTCCTGTGACGCAGCCAATGAGAGCAGAGCTGAGTTCAAGCCCCACCTCCCCACCCTCCCCTCCCCTGGTGAGGTCTTAAAGAAACAGGTAAACACAGGGTGTGTTTACCCAGAAGCCCGTGGGACGGTCTGAGGCTCAAAGCTCCTCTCGGAGCCAATTAAAACCTGTGAGAGCAGGTTATTGTTTCCGCCGACTGACACCTCATTAAAACATGTTTTCAAACTGGCAGCTCGCCTAAATAAATAAATGACTGGGATTAAACCTCAGCCGCTCGTTAAAGACAGAGCGCTGATGTAAGAGGAGAGGGGTAAGACGGCAGCCGTCTGAAAGCCTCCATTAATTTAGAAAACAAACAGCTCTTTTAATGAGTGCTCCCGGGGGGGGGGGGGGGTTGAAATCACTCTGCTGCAACTTCACTGAACTCCAGTGTCATAACAACAGTTTCTACTTGTCTCTGCTTCACTGTGAGTTTGAGTCTCTCTGATGTCTGTGGTCATGTGACAGGTCATGTGACATGTGCAGCAGCAAAGGCCTCTGGTGATGCATGTAAAGCTAATCAGTTAGCCTGGGCAGCTCCCAGTCAGGCTGTAGTGTCGAGGCACGGCGACGCTTTGGGTTAATGCTAATGTTAGCACAGTGCTAAAGCTGCGTTCACACCAATAGCTTTCAAACGCATGTTTACAACTAGCATACATGTTAAACCAGAGACTTTGGGAAACTCCTGGGTGGAGTTTCAGTCCAGATATAATCTGTGATGTTTCATCGTTTCACTAACGCTTCCTCCTTCACCTCACTTTTCACCATCACTGTTTCATATCCACAGTGTTTTCTGCAGCTAAGTGAAAGGCTAAAGAGCAGAGGAGCATGAACAGAAGAGTTTATAACAACAGACTACTGATAATGAACTATCATCTGTGTCATGTGACAGGTTTTATCATCATGTCATTGCTGTCTTTTCAACCTGTGAGTGTGGGCGTGGCCTGAGGCTGATGGGAAATTAAGAGCTTTGGTCATTAAGTGTTGGGCTGATTAAAATGTGACCTGGCAACAGATTTACCACGGCTCCTGAAGGGAGCATGAACCTGACTGGCACTGCTGTTATCTGAGCCTTTAGCCTAGCATTTAGCATGTGGTGCTTTGTGATGACTCTACATGTTGTTAATGACCAGATGAACGAGTGTGTGTCGAACTTCGATAACAGCTGCAGAAAGTTTTTTTGCTGGTCACAGCTCATCTGGATTCTCCTCGTGCTCCTCTGATTGATCCAGTTTGTAGCTGATTGGATGTTTCCTGTGAAGCCAATTTTCCATTTCATCCAAGTGACACTTCAAAGTCCTGTGACTAAAGGCAGACTTGTTACTAGTCTGCTCTGGGTTTTGAAGAGATTTGCAAAAACAAAACGACCACACTCTGATTTCTGAGGAAGGTTTCTGCGCTCAGACTAGTCTAGATAAGTTCTGCTTCAGCTCTCAGGTCTGTTTCTGTGTGCAGAGATGATACCCGCTCATGTCTGAGGTTATATACAGGTGGTGTGTACTGAAAGGCACGGGTGAGCGTGAGGTCAGAGGTCAGCCCTTAATGAGATGTGTTCACACACAGATGTCAGAGGAAAGAACAGAAAGGCACTAAAATAAACCAGCAGGGTTTCTACTGACAGCGTTAAAGCTGAGCGTGATCAGGCGTCAGGTTCAACGTCAAACATGGTGTCGTCCGCAAAGAGACACAAAACCAAATTCAATCATCAAACTAAAGTCTCGTGGGAATTTAGTTTGTTTTCCTCCCTTTGTCTGAAGCTGAAACTTCCTGTTCTGGAAATAACATGAAACTGATTGTTAGCTTTAGCTGCTAATCATTGGATCTGCAAAAGTTTTATTTTGAAAAGACAAAAATAAAACTTTGTTTGGTTTATGGTTGGAATGGGTAGAAACATGAGTCGATGACATTAGTCATAATGTTTCCTGGAGGGACGATGTGTGTGTGAAGTATCTACAGACTGAATCAGATTTATTTCCAGAACGTGTGAAAGCAGCACGAGGAGTCAAACAAACAGGAGGAGCCTGGCCACGGCACAGACGTTCTTTGTTGTTGTTGTTGTTTTAGTATTTTGTGTGTGTCTTTATTTTGATAGTTGTATAGGAGGTCTATTCTGACCTGTGTCAATAGCTTCTGCTTCATCCCAGCCTCTCTCTCTGTCTGTCCAAATGTCCCTCCTCCCCTCCGATGAAGCAGTTGTAATGTCATTATATGTCAATGGACCAGAAACCCTTGCCAGTCTGTAATCCTTAGTAACCTGCACAGATCATAGACAGTCAAGTGTAAATAAAAAAAGATGGAGAGAATAGATGAAGAAGAGGAGAGGAGATAGAGATAGATAACACGGGCGTCCACATTGACATATAATTTTGCAATAAGACGTGAAACAGTGACAGAACCAGGAAGTTGTGGACCGGACGGGACAAATCTTATTGCTACAGGGCGACACCCCCACGTCTGCGTCTGCTCACACTTTAGTTTATGGATCCACGTCAAAGCTGCTCTGTCGACCCTCCCTGGTCACATGACTAAAAACACCCTGTGTGTGTGTGTGTGTGTGCTGAATTTAGAAAAGCAGATCTGAGGTCAGTTTGTTCTCAGCTCCACACTGAACACAGGAACTGTTAACAGGTGAAGCTCATTATCAGTTGGTCTGAAGCTGTGAGAATTAAACGTCACTGACCGACATTAACTATCAACAATCAATAAACTAACAGTCAACTTTTTAACCAGACTGTTTACAATGAACCTGGAAATGATGTAAATAACAGGTTCAGAGACGAGCAGCAGCTTCAGCACTGATCACACATTCACCTGTACACCTGTAAAACAGTCATGATCTACAGAGACTGTTGCATTATGTGTCCGTACTGATGCTAAGCTAGCTAGCTTTGAAGTTCAAGTTGTTTTTCGTGTTTTTATCACAAACTCATGGGCGGACGTCACAAACCTTTTAGTCTAAATAAAAAGCTTAAGAGAGAATCGTATAAGAAAGTTGTCGTGCAGCAGAAGACGCTCCATCACCACTGATACACAGAGAAGAAACAAAAACAAACTACAGGCTGAATGAAATCATCCTCATCATCCTCATCCTCCATAAATACTGTTTCAGATGAGACTCGGTGTTCAGTCTGGTGCTGAGACAAGGCTGCACTCAGATCAGTTCATCAGTGTGGTTTCACTGTTTGGTTCCTTCAGCGTCGTCGTTGTTGTCAGAGCTCGTTAATATTGATTAGACAGTGTGAAAATGTAAACCTGTGAGGGAGGGGCTGTCAGCTGACACCTACAGAGGTGTGTGTGTGTGTGTGTGTGTGTGTTGTTTAAATCCAGTAAAGCTGCAGTGACTGTTAGCACCAGCAGCAGATGGTTCTGACCCGTCGTGACACTGTGAGTGTGTGAGGACACGGGTCGAGCTGCGGCTGCTGCTCTCTCACTTCTCTGACATGATAAATGAGTGTGTGTGTGTGTGTGTGTCTGGTGATGTCAGTCTGAAATGGAAAACGTCCAAAAGTGTTAAGAAAGTGTGAGTGTGTGAGTGTGTGAGTGTGTGTGTGTGTGTGTGTTCTCTGCTAATTATAATCTCTTTGCAGAACCCTCGGGTGCAGGAAATTACCAAAGCTTCACTGTAGAAAATGAGTTTATAACAATAATTCAATAGTGAGCAGTTGAATGGTTACGGAGCCGGCGCAGTGGGAATTAATCATTAAAGTGTGGGGGGGGGGGGTGGGGGGGCGTTGCTGGGAAACATGCAGGAGATGCCGATAGTCAGAACCTGGCTCTGTGGTGTGTGTTTGTGTGTGAGTGAGGTGAAGTGGTGCGTGTGTGTGTGTGTGACGTCGTGTGGTCTCATACAAACACACATGGGCTCTGTCAGTGTGGGTGGAGGCGATGGACGGATAAAGAAAACATGGAGGGGGGGTAATAATCATAATAAGAGGAAGCAGAGACCAAATTTGATTTCAATGAGTGTCCTGGTTGGTGTGGCCCGGAGCGCCTGCCTACAGTGTCAGTCCTGCCTCTAGCCCTCTCCTCTACAGCTGGGTGTACTGCAGCTCCACTAAGTCGGGGCTCGCGTCTGCGGCTGGATCCTTAAAGTAGAGTGTGGCAGTGTCCTCCCCCCACTGGCCCGTCCGCCGGCCCTGTGCTCGGTCACCTCTTTGGGCTGCTCCTGGCGGCAGCGGTTGCTGTTCCACCAAGCCTCCAGCCCGGCCACCAGGCAGGCCAGCAGCAGGCCGGCGGCCAGGATGCAGAAGACGCCGGCGAAGCTGTGCAGCTTGAGGGAGCGTCCGTCGGGGTGGGCGCCGGCGTGGCTGTTGAGGTCGCAGCGGCCGGTGCGGGGCCACCACTTCTGCTTCATGATGTCCAGGTCGCCCTTCTCCTGCAGCTCCAGGATCCTGGAGGACATGAGACAAACAGATTGGTCAGAGACAGATACTCAACTCACAGGAAGTCGACAACAGTGGGACAGTAAACACAGCTCCTTCAAAATAAAAGCAACATTCAGTCACAGCAGCAATGAAGTGTTGTTGTCTCTCATTGACCTTTGTCCTGTACTGTCTTATGCAGGTTTTGACCCTGCAGAGGTCAGAGGTCAAAGGTTGAGCTCTGATCACATGAACTTTTTTCTTTTCACACAGATGTTTGAATTTGTTTGAATGTTTGAATCTATGTTTCCTGCTGTTCTCTGACCTCCTCCACCTCCCTCTGCTCCTCCTCCTCCTCCTCCTCCTCACTCTTCCTCCTTCATTAAGCAGCCCTGTGTTTATTCAGGGATTAATTTGAGGCAGTGAATGGAGACAAACTGTTGGTTATTAGCGCCGCTCCTGCTCTGGGCCCGGCCCGGTTCAGCCGCCGTCCACCGGCCCGCAGCGGTGTTTTGGCGTTTTGATGGCGCGGCGCTCAGGGACGAGCAGAAATAATGTGACTGGGTGTTAAATTGAGGGCAGAGCTATTGTTCAGATGGAAAACCATTATCTCCACATTTCCAAGCAGGATTTTAATACCTCATCCCTCGGCTGCTGCATTACCTCCGTTTGATAATCCTGCTGTTAATAACATCCACACTGAGTCGCTCCTGCTGCTCAAACTGTTTTGTCCTCGGGGTGTTTTAACGAGGGTGGTGGGGGGTGTGTCGGGGGGTGGGGGTTTGCACTGACCTTCATCATGTTCATGCTGAGTTGAGCAGATTAAATTTAGCAAATTGGGCTGTGATTTCACTGCAGCTACGAGCAGTTTGTTCTTCACTGGTTGTGACAGAGTTTGTTTTGCAGAACTCCACAGCAGCTCCCCCTGCTGGCTGCATGAGCAGGTGCACCGGTGTTTCTGGGGACACAAAGTGAGGGACCAGTCTGTTTGTTTGGTTTATTAGAACGTCAATATCACATGATTCACATGGTGTTGATCAGATGGACTGTTAGCTTAGCATTAGCCTTCAGCCTGGTGCCTCACTTTATTGTGTCCCCAGAAACACTTCTGTTGTTTTGTGAGTTTTTGTCAAAGTTGTTTGTGAAGTTGTTTTCTGAAGCTGCAGTGAGTTGACCCTTCAGGGCCACCGTAGGAGACACTGCTGTGCTGTATCGCAGGACACGTGACATTGTAAACATGCACGTTAACATCTGTTTAATGATCCGGTCTGATCCGGTCTGATCCGGTGCGGCTCTCACACACAGGGTTTCCCGGGCAGAGGGAGGATGATGGGTGGATGCAGATGGAGGCCGACAGGAGAGGAGGGCGCGTCAGAGAGACGCTCAGCTGGAGGAGGTGTAAATGATATTTTGGATGTGGCGCTGCACTCGGGCCCCTGGGGGGCCTCCCACACGTGTGCCCCTCCCACGGGGCACCTCACGCATCACGGAGCAGCTGTTAACATCTGTATCAGAGCTGCTGCTGTTGCCGCCCTCACAGACCTCAGCGATCTCTGTTGATGTTTGAGTCGGACACTTCAAACGTCTGCAGCAGAGAGTTCAGAGGCGTTCAGGGTCCTCAGGTCTCAGAGTCCTGCTGCTTCTCATTCCACACACCAAATCACACAACCATTTACACCGGGGAGGGGGGGGGGCTCCTGCTGAGCGGTGCAGCACACAGATGGAGGTGCTGATCAAAGATAAGAGACATTCACTGACACCGAGTTTCTTTAACATCAGATCCAGGTTAAAGCGACAACAGACATGTTCTGGCTTCGACTCGTTGTGAAGTAGACGCTGATCACATGCTCTGACAGCTGCAGGACAACAATACCATTTACACGGGTTCCTGAAAGCCTCGCGCTCACTGTGTTGCTACTGGGCAAAAAAGTTTAAAATTCTGGTTGAATTTTCAGGAGGAAACAAATCTGTCTCAGAAGAGAGGACGGAGCCCGGTTCTGCCCAGTGGCAGGGAGGAAACTGTGGAAACTCTACAAAATAAAAGACCTGGTGTCAGAGGAGGGAGAGAGACGGAGATTAAAACGACCTGAGCTGGAACCAGAGAAGCGGTGAAAACTTTGTGGATTCATTACCTCCAGTCGAGCAGGATTGGTTCTGAGCTCCAATAAAACTTTTTCCACCAGAATCAGCAGGAAGAGCAGGTTTTTCAGACGTGGTCAAACCGTTAGCCTCTGAGCTAACAGCTGATCTGATCTCTGATCAGCTGATGTGAACAAGTCTGACAGACTGACTGAATCTGCTTCATCATTTAAAGGTCTTATGAAATGAAGGAGTTCAAGTTAACAACATTGATAAAAGTCCAAGCTGTTTTCCTCAGTGATCTCCTGACGTTCTCCTGCTTCCTTCAGCTCGAGGCTCAAACAGATTCAGTCTGACAAAACACTTTGTGCAACTACCCACAATCCCACAGGCAGCACTTGACCGACACTCAGCACTGAGGGTGACCGTGGACAGAGATCATGTGCTGATGCAGACGTGAACGCCGTCTCTTTCAGGAGCACATCCTCTCTGTGATGTCAGACGTCATCAAGCGTCTCTTGTCACTTTAACTGGAGTCGAAGTCATCGTCTCCTGTGATTCATCTGTGACCTGAGCTTCATCAGTGTCTTTTCAAATGTCTTCATCTGAATCCTTTTGAACTTTTCCCTCTGAGCGATGAGAGCTGCTCGTCCTCCGCTCTGCTCTCTTTAAGTTTGTCAAATCATGTCTCTCCGTCTTCTTCTGCCGACTTCCTGTCTTCTCGCTGGGAGCCGATCGATACGAGACGGATGAGAAAGTTTTCACATTTGGAGGATGTGCAGCGACTCCTCTCACCGTTAATTCATGATGTAATAATGTGGAGATTTACTAAATGATCTGCGCCGTTCTTTAACTCGCACTGGGATCAATTTGCGTTTGGGAAAGAGAGCAGCCGAGGTTTCACTGCGCGGCTCGCTGATTTCATCTTCAGCTCAGACTCAAGGAGATAATTGAATTTCCTAAAAAAAAAAAAAAAAAAAAAAAAAAGTGCAGCTTCTGTGAAGACATCTGCCTCGCAAAATCAAATAAGTAATTAGTGCACGTCCCTCTGTTTACACATCACATCGTGAATAATCTCATTTGCCTCCCAACGCCGCTGCTAAACACCGGCTCGTTTCATGTGAGCTTAATTGACTTTAGCGTCGAGCTCTGTTATTGATTTAACGCAGAGTTCAAACCGCCTGCAGCTCCGTCTGCAACACCTGGAACACACCCCTCCCCCTCCCCCTCGTTAACTCCACCGCTGTAATTGGCTCCGACTCCTCAGTCACATCAGAGGATTCACAGCCTCCGACCTTCATCACTGACTCCTCGTCAGCCGCTCGTCTCTCTGACTGTCCATCAACGCATCACTCATCACGTCCAGACAGGAAGGACCTGCTGAACGCATCATGTCTTTGAACGCATCACTGCTGCTTCAACTGTGTTTGTGTCTCAGTGGCACCTCCCTCCCTCACTCACTCACTCACTCACTCACTCACTCACTCACTCACTCACTCACTCACTCATCTGTGTTTCATTTTCGATCTTGTGTACTGTTTGGACTTTTTCATTTATTAAACTGTTATTATTCTTCATCATTTAATGTTTGAAGATCAATAACTCATCAGCACTGTGTTTACGATAAAAGCTGCTCATTAACTTCACTTCCTGTTGTCTGTCTACCCAGAATCCTCTCTGTCAGGTGAGCTGTTGGAGTACAGGATGAGGCGTTCACTTACTTCTGGGAGAACAGGTCTCTGTAGGGGCTGCCGTGCTGCATGGCGATGCCGTAGCCTTTGCTGCTCATGCTGTTCCCCGACACGGTGATGGTGCAGTCGTCGTCCGTCAGAGCGGCGTACTCCAGCACCGCCATGTCCCACAGGAAGGCGTAGGGACTCTTCTTCGCCTGCAGACACGGACGCAGGGAAAAGACAGGTTTGTTTACAGGCTGGGAAACACTGGTGGTTTCTATGGAAACACCAGAGCAGTCAGATGTAGAGTCCAGTTCTGCTTCGTCTTCATACACTTTGAAAGTTTTCTGGCAAATTTTGGAAAATTCATTAGTTCGACTTTTATTGTTTCAGGCTTTCACACAAAACAGAGGAACAACAAGATGAATGAACACAAGGACAAAATAAAAAGTCGAGTTCATACAACCAGGGTTAGGAGGAGGAGGAGGAGGAGGAGGAGGAGGATGAAGGAAGAGGAGGAGGAGGAGGAGGAGGAGGATGAGGAAGAGGAGGAGGAGGAAGAGGAGGAGGATGAAGGAGAGCAGTGACATTAAAGATGCAAAATAAAAACCCACAGCAGCAGGTGAGTGTGTGTTTTTGCTGTGTCAGCAGAGCTGCTGCAGGAGCATCTGCCTCCACTGTCACTGTTAACTGTGTGTGTGTGTGTGTGTGTGTGTGTGTGTCTGTGTGTGTGTGTCTGTGTGTCTGTGTGTGTGTGTTGCACTGTAACAGGCTTCAGTGTTTCAATGCTTCATGCTGTTACAGCCTAATTACCATGTCACGTCTCATTGACGCTGCTGCTGCCTCTTTGTGTTCACGTCTTATCATCTCAGTGTGTGTGTGAGTGTGTGAGTGTGTGTGAGTGTGTGTGTGTGTGTGTGTGTGTGTGTTGTCTCTCCAGGTGACACTGGGGGACAAAGCTGTGCAGTGTTTGCAGAAGCAGCTACGTGACGACGTTCAGAGGGAAAAAAGGTTCTTATGAATCAAAGGAGACAAAAAAGGACAAGAAGCCTCAAAGGAGGGGGGGGGGGACGTCCTCTCCTCCTCCTCCTCCTCCCATCAGAGCACAGAAGGATCTGACTGAGCCATCTGAAGAGATAACACTGTAAAGTGAACGCTGCACCAGGAAGGAGTCCACAGTGACACAGTGGACAGTGTGTCCTGTCCCTGTGACCTCTGTGACCTCGGGGCTCATACCTTGCGGATGCCCTCAGACGGGCTGGACACAGAGTAGTCCATGCCGTTGTTCTTGCTGATGGTTCTCCACAGCTCGGCGTAGGTGCTGTCCTGCTCCAGAGGGTTGGTGCCTTTGTTCCTGAAGTAGTCGTAGACGGCCGAGTCTCTCACCGTGCCGTAGTCCACGTCGATCTGCCGCGCCAGGTCCTGGAAAGTCCTGGAGGGATACGACACACAGTGTTAGCATGTTCGGGTACACCTGGAACATCTGGACCAGGGGTGGAGGTCCAGACTTGGACCAAACCCACAACACAACAATGACACAAGAGCTGAAGTGAACACGGATGGAGCTCAGTGTGAGCAGGCTGGATCTCTGTGGACCCTGGACCAGACCCGGTTTCCCAGCACGTTCAGAACCAGAGTCAGAAACACCAACGCCACGACATGGACGACCAATCAGAGACCAGTCACGTGTGATGGGACGCCGCCGCCCACGTCGTCCTGAGAAAAACAGCTTGGTCTTCATTTGACTGACGAGAATTACTTTTATCGCCGTCTCCATGGTAACGGCTGCGACCACCAGTGTTTCCTCTGTGTGTGTGTGTGTGTGTGTATGTGTGTGTGCGGACGTGAGGTTGGGCCTGGAGCAGAGAGTCAGTCTCAGAACCACTTTGTGTTTATCGTGTTGAAATTGGATTTCCTCTTAATGTCGGTGTTGATTCCTGCTGCGGAGACTCCACGCTGATTGAATCGTTAATAACGCCGCAGTTTAATTACATAATTACAGCGCCGGTGGAGACGGAGCGTAATTGGACTTTGTAACGAGTTGATGTAAAGAACAGACGAGTCCAGAGTGAAGCAGCTTTTTCTTCAGCTGCTGGTCTTTTCAGTTTCAGCTGGTTTAACGAAGCTGTGTTTGATCCATCAGCTCGAACGGCTCCATACGACGCTGTCTGAGCTTTACCCCTGCTGAAACCCTCCTGCTGAGGTCAGAGGTCAGAGGTCAGAGTCTGTCTTGAACATCACCTGCTCTAATTCACTGTTCACTGTTGTTGCTCGACCTCGTCACACAAACAAAGCTCACGCAGAGATAACGAGCCCATCACATTAACGCAGCTGTGTGTGTGGACAGCCATTAGCGGCGGCATCAGATGCGACTGTTCTGGTTCAGGCTCCGCTGGTTAACGCAGCGTCTCCGAGCACCTGAGGCCATGGAGCCGAGGAGCCAAACAAAAACAACGCTCCACTGTTTCTGAGACAAAGTGAAGCCAGAATAACTTTCTGACTCTGAACGGCTCATTTCCTATTCAAATAATAAAAACCACAGCCCCCCCCCCCCCCCTGTTTTTTTTCCTTTCAACAACACAGCAGCAGCTTCACAGACTCCTCAGCTGCTTCCCCTTGAAGCAGAAACTGTAATAAATTCACTTTCTGCCTGTTGCACAGGGAGCTGCTCACGTCTCCTCAGCTTCTTCTCATAAAACCAGATCACACTCACACACACACACACACACACTCACACACACACACACACACACACACACACACACACACATGGAGATCAGGAAACCTTCTCCCGGCCCTCCTCTGCCTCTCAGAGGATGAAGCTGCTCTGACTTGCTGTAAACACTGTCAACAAATCCATGAAAGGTCTGAGTGCAGTGCAGCTTCAGTCCGTCGCTCTGACACGTTCCTGAAGCAGCCGCTGCCTCAGGAGGAAGCTGCAGAGGGCGGGAACTACGTTCAGCGGCGGATTAATGACAACGATTTGTTGAACTCTTCTGCTTCTTGTCATCAAGTGTTTTCATTGTTATTTGCAGGTGTAAACCAGATCAGACTCAGGTCACCACATACAGACTGTCGGTCAGTCACCTGGTGTAATGTGTCGTATCTAATATCAGCATCGGTGAGAGCCCGTCTCCTCCGTCTGAACTCTTGAACTCTCTGAAACTTCCCCTCTCTGCTCAGAGCGTGTGGACACCAGCGCTCGCCTCGGAGCATCCGTCAGGTCAGGCTCGTTCTGCAGCAGCAGCAACAGGAAGGTTAAATGTTAGCGAGGCGTTCAGGCGCCGGCGTTCTGGCGGACATTCTGCTGCTCTCTCAGAAGCTGTGGATCGTTTCCTTTGCAGAGAAATATTCAAGCCGAGAGCTTTTCCAGCTGAACCGTCGACCCTCTTAAATTCATCACAAGATCTCAGCCACTTGTGCAACTTGTGCTCCTCGCACTCACCGGCCGCGCTGAGCCTCGGCTCTGCTCCGGCCTCCGCAGCTCAACTTTCAGGCAATCCATCTTTTTTTTTTTTAAGGAGGCTACTTAAGATTAATAATCAGCCAAATGTGAGCAAAAACTCCCGAGGTTGAACGAGCCATTAACGCCGCGGCGCTGTGGAGCTGATGGCGGCCACGTTGAGCCGAGCCAGTCGTCTGCCAGGGAGGGGGCGGACGAGACGAGTCATTACTCACACAGAACACGGGCTAATAAGTTCTGTGCTAATTAACGGGTCGCTCAGTGTCAACGATCACTTTTACCCAGAGAGAGAGAGGAAGACGTGTCAGCTGAGGCCACAGGTCATCCTCACCCTCACCTACTGTAACACATGATGATGATGATGATGATGATGATGATGATGCAGTAACATGTGGCAGCAGAGTGAACCAAAAACACAGGCGACGTGCTCTCTCATGTAACATCTGGAACATCTGCCTCTGCTGTGATGTTTTATTTTCTGACAGTTTTAGCTTTCAAATTCATAAAATAAATAAACCTTCAGAGCTGCGTCAGAGCGACTGGAAGAAAGCAGAACTACAGGGGGCGCTAGAGTGTTGGTGGTCCTGGTGAAGTGACATATGACGTGATACTGGAGCATCACAGATCAGATCGAGCTGCTGCTTCACGTGAGAGATTTGAACAGTTTTAACTAGAATCTGTTGATTTGAAAGGAAAACAAGCACTGATCCACCTGAGCAGCTGCTGCGACCTGATTGGTCCGCTGGGATCAGTAAAGACTATCACCTCGTCATGGTGGAGCAGGGTCACAGCTGCTACTCTCTAAAAACCTCAGCTCCATAAACTCGCTCTCCTCCGGCTCGCAGCCCGGCCACACTCTGACCTCAGAGATCATAAAGACTGAATGAACCTCAGTCAGTCTGAGCTGCAGGGAGACCGCCGCCTGGACCTCACTGCAGCTCACGGCCCGACTCCGCTGGAACTGATCCAGAGTCAGAAAACAAACTGTGAAAACCACCCTCGTCTTGTTTTATGGACACGTTTATGATGAGCACCAGGATCACGGACAAACATCACACGTGTGTTGTTGTGCATCACACAGCATCTTCACAAACTAAGTGGATTTACTTTGTGTGAAGTCCCAGAGCTTCCTGTTCACCGTGAACACAGCAGAGACCCAGGTCAGTCTGAGGTCACCTGTCTGCAGTGTGTGTGTGTGTGTGTGTGTGTGTGTGAACCTCACCATATAGCGTGGTCCATGCGTGACACGGTGAGGTACGCTGCCAGGTTCGCTGTGTACGATGAACACACGATGAGCGTGAAGAGCCACCAGCTGCCCATGACGATCCTCAGAGCCACGGAGCCCACTACGCCGTCCCCACCTACACACACACACACACACACACACACACAGACAATTGAGGCGTTTGCTCTAAACCTGTCATCACTGTGATTTCTACCCGTCCTCAGAGCTGTGGTGAGTGTTGAACACAGTTTCAGATCAGGCGGGTGTGAACGGACACACGCTGCGTCGCTCCGACCTGTGGTGACCTCACGGTTACAGGTTGGTCTGAGTGACCAGGTGGACACCTGCTGCCAGATTCACCCAGCAGGTGAGAGAGCGGTGCTTCATCACCGTGAACTGAGAGGCTGCACAGCTGCAGCTAATCACAACCTGTTAGGCCTAAAAGCTTTGCCAGGCAACCTGCCAGACCATAATAGATGCAGCTGCTTGTCTCTGCTGGGAAACTGTGTGTGTGTGTGTGTTCATGCTTGAATCTGTTTGTCCAAATCAAAATGCATGTGTGTGGTGGATTTACCTGTGGAGACGTGACCATGTTTTCAGGTGGCACCGTGTGTGTGTGTGTGTGTGTGTGTGTGGACACACTGATCAGCAGTGACATAAGAAACAACTGGGAAAATAAAGATAAAGATCAGTGTTGTATATGATGAGTTCCTGTATCACTGGTGTTTCTGACGGCTGGTGTATTAATACACACTGTAGTTTCACTCTTACTGTTCCCACCACAGTCTTTACTGAGGCTGGAGTCACACACACACACACACACACACACACACACACACACACAGCTCTGTGCTGTCTAATCTAAACCTCCCTCTAATTCATTTAAGCACTTCAGACTTTTATGATCATGTTTCTGTTTTTCTCTTCGTTGTTTCAGATGCTACAAATCCTCCCTCGTCCATCGGCCTCTAATCCATGGAACCGCTCTGAGTTAAACAGAATCAAACCCAAATCCATCTTTACAAGGCCGATAATCTTCCCTCTGATTTCAGACAAACAGCTGGCGGAGCGTGTGAAGACGCTCGCTCGGTTCTCGGCTGCTGTTTTGGCTGGAGACCAGGAGGACGTCCCTGTTGGACGGACAGCCACCAGCTCAGATCAGGCTGGACGTGTTTCCACCTTCGCACTGAGGCAGATGCAGATAAAAAGTCAAACTTCAAACTGCAAATTTCCAGGTCAAAGTTCAAGATCAACGATCAGCCTCTCACCTTGCTGGACGAACGCTCCGTACACGATCCAGATGGCGCTGTGCAGCGTCCCTGAGCCCATGGTGCTGGGCGGCTGGCCCGGGGGAGCGTTCTGATTGGAGGCGGAGCGCAGCGCCTGCAGCCTGTTGAGCAGGAAGATGAGCACCCCCACCACGGGGATCGCCGCTGCGATGCACGCCCAGACGGCGAGGTCAAAGGGCGCGAACAGGGAGAAGATGTTGATCTTCTCCTCGGGCTTTCGCAGCAGGATGCCCACGCTGTAGTCCAGGTAACGCTTGCTGAAGTCCACCACGTTCTCCCGCTCCGGGGTGATGGTGATGGCAGACACAGCCAGGTCAGCTCTCTGGGGGGGGGGGGTTATTTATATTTATGTTTTCATTTGAAAAGACTGAAGATACATGTGATTGGATGAGGTGTCTTTGGCTCAGACATAGCTCCACCCTCTGCGTCTGGAGCCTGATGGATGGAAAGTCAGCTTTACCTTGTTGATGAGGTCACCAATCATCCCGTTCCACGAGCCGTTGGCGAGCTGGGATCCATATTTACTGTCTGCAACCTGCAGGACGGATCAATAAAGTTAGGTTCAAACTGACAAAGGCTAAACTAAACTTCAGCCTCATGCATCAGGAGACACAATGACATCACCAACAGCCAATCACATGAAAACATGAAAAAGTGAAGCCATGGATGGAGGAAAGAAAACCGGAGGAGGAGCTTCAGCCTCAGAGGTCAGGTCAGGCTCAGAGGTCAGAGGTCAGGTCAGGCTCAGAGGTCAGGTCAGGCTCAGAGGTCAGAGGTCAGGTCAGGCTCTAAGGTCAGGACAGGCTCAGAGGTCAGAGGTCAGGTCAGGCTCAGAGGTCAGAGGTCAGGTCAGGCTCAGAGGTCAGGTCAGGCTCAGAGGTCAGAGGTCAGGTCAGGCTCTAAGGTCAGGACAGGCTCAGAGGTCAGAGGTCAGGTCAGGCTCAGAGGTCAGGTCAGGCTCTGAGGTCAGGTCAGGCTCAGAGGTCAGGTCAGCCTCAGAGGTCAGGTCAGGCTCTGAGGTCAGGTCAGGCTCTGAGGTCAAGTCAGGCTCTGAGGTCAGAGGTCAGGTCAGGCTCAGAGGTCAGGTCAGGCTCTGAGGTCAGAGGTCAGGTCAGGCTCAGAGGTCAGGTCAGGCTCAGAGCAGCCGCGACAGTGATGAGGAAAAACAGGACAGAGCTGGTTGAAAGTCTCTGAGCAGGAAGCAGGAAGCAGGATCAGGAGCAAACGACGAGAGGAGGAGCTTCATCCTCATGGATTTCTAACGAAGAAAAACCCGTCACGTCTGAACACGTTCCAGAACAAACCTCTGAGCGCTCCGACGTCTCACCTGGTAGATTTCATATTTGAAGCCCAGGATCTTGGCGAGAGCGTCCAGGACGTCGATGGAGAAACCTTTGTACCGCTTAGGCTGCCCCAGGATGTTCTCAGCCACCATGATGAACGGGTCCTCCTGCGGGGGGGGGGGCAGAGAGGAACAACTCTGAGCGTTAAACATCTGTGCACATCTGCTCTGAAAGACTGAGAGTGGCGACAAACATGTGGATGTTTACACTGGGCTGATCTTTGATCTTTTATTGATCGGTCTGATCCTGGACCAGGTGAACAGGTGCTCAGGTACAGGTGAACACTGGTTCTACTTCCTGTTCCCTGTCACTGTCACATTCACATAGATACACATCTGTATGAACATGATGCTGCAGCTCTCAGGAAGCTCTCTGACTGACTGACTGACTGACTGACTGACTGTGTTCAGACTGTGACCAGGTCCAAGTGCTGACACACACACACACACACAGATCATTTATGTTTCACCTTTTCACATGATCAGGTTCACAGATAATGACAGTGCATTAAGGCAGGTGTGTGTGTGTGTGTGTGTGTGTGTGTGTTTGAGGCTGGCAGCAGTCAGAGCTGGAAGTGTTGCTGCTTCAGGGGATGAACCACAGGGTGAAGGTGTTAGTGTCGCTTGGTTACACCTGTGTCTCCTCAGTGGTGCTGGGGGGGGTGGGGGGGGCACAGGGAGAACCTGCTGCTGATCTGGGAGCAGAGGGTGAAACACTCTGGGCTGTTTGTATCTCACACTGACTGACAGACCGGAGGTGCTGCTTCAGTCTCAGTGCTGCTGGATCGATGCCCTCAGTTAAAACAGAAAGCTCAGGGTGTGTGTGTGTGTGTGTGTGTGTGTGTGTGTGTGTGTGTGTGTGTGTGTGTGTACGCAGCTGAGCTGTGTGAAGTCATTTTTTTATTGAGGAGGATTTTTGTTTTGTTGAATTAAGTTGAATGAGTTTTATAAAAACTCATGTTTAAAGAAGTGACTGACTGACTGACTGACACACGTCTTACTGACACGTATGTGTTTTATTGATACTTTGGTTTATTAATATTCATAGTATTGATACTTTAGTACATTTATATCAATGTTATTGATCCACAGATGGGTTAGTATCTATTTTCTTGATAGCACAGGTGTGTGTACAGGTGTGTGTACAGGTGTGTGTACGCACCAGCAGAGTGACCACCTTCACCGTGACGCCCTGCATGCCGTTCTCGATGCGACTCTCCTTCAGGCTGCCGTTGAGGCCGTGAACAGAGTCCCAGGTGGCGAGCTGCGGACAGACGGAGCACAGAGTGAACACAAGATCTGGAGTTTGACTGGATTCATCTGTCTGTGTGTCAAAGGTCCACACACACACACACACACACACACACACACACACACACACACTCCTTGTTTGAGTCGACAGAGGAAGAGGAACAGCCCACTCCTGCATGTTCTCATCCACGGTGCTTTTCCACACACGCTGAACCAAGCTGACCTCATCAGGTCCAGACCCACAGCAGCCTCCTCAGGAACATGAGCCGTGAGTCCACGTAGCTGAACCAGACTCAGATCAGACTGTACCGTGACCATCATTATTTACTTTCAGAGTTTCAGAGTTGGTTTTTCTCACTCAACAGAAATAATCACATGATCAATGAAAAGTCAAAAACAAGGTAGAACCTCAGTTTTAGTCTTAATGATTGATTTTTCATGACTCTGCTGGATCTTGTTCTGTGTCCCGCTCTGGACTTTAAACCTGCTGTTGTTTGTCGTCGACAGAGTTTTTAGATTTCTCTGGTGTAAAGCTTTAAAAGTCCAGAGAAGTTAGTGTGTGACTTCAGTCTGTGTGCTGCAGTGAAGACTGTGATGAAGACACCAGATTCAATCAGCACCAGACAACAACAACAACAACAACACATCTGATTCAGGCTTTTGGACGCTTCACGGTCTCTGATGCCTGTTGCCATGGAAACGTGCCTGTGGATACCTCAGGGTTCAACGTCCAGCTTTCATCATAACAGGCAGCGTTTTCCACTTTGATTTTTTTTTTTTTTTTTTTTTTGAGCGGTTTGTTTTTCTCGGCAGGTGTTTGCCATTAGAGCCGGTGTGTGTGTGTGTGTGTGTTTACTGTGCGTGTGTGTGTGTGTGACGCATAATGGCACTCTGAATAAAGACCATCCCATCACCATGGAAACACACACACAGATAGAGAGTTTATTGATCAGGTGGAGGAAGATGGTTGAGTGGGACGGTTGTGTGTGTTCCTCATGAATCCACACGGCATCAGTAAAGTCCAGACAAACAGTGAACGCATCACGGTTTATGAGACGAGCTGTGTGTTTAATTGCACATGGAGCCGACTCCTCTGGGTCTGGACTCCTAATTAAACAAATCGGTTTAGAAGCAGTTTCATGCATCAGTGTGAAAATATGAATAAGAACAGGTTGGGTTCACATTAGAGGGGCTCATAAAGAAGTGCGATCAACCGCGCTGCGATTAATCTGAGCTGACACTTACTGCGAACACGCTCCGTAATCTCTGACAGAATGTCTTCATTAGCGCCGTTAAGCTAATCACACTATCTGTTTCTTGTTGTACAGTGTGTGGAGCTGTAAACAGCCAGCCGGGGTCACGCAATAATACATCGCTAACACGCCCGCAGTCGCCTGCAACAAATTGCTCCACTAATGCTCCGCTAATGACGATGCTGCTTTTAGATATGACACAGTGAAGTGTGCTCAGCAGGCCGGGGGCCGACGCAGGTTCTCTGATAATTGCAGGCTGTTGCTGGATCTGTGACGTTTCGTTTGCAGCGATCGGGGAAAAATGAAAAATAAATCCCAGATGATGTGGAAGTGGTCTCATTAGTCTCATCAGTCCTGCGCGTTTAACATCCATCAACCTGGTGGAAGTTGGCTGAGTTGAGGTGAGTTACATCAACAGGAAATCCATGGAGTCTATGGAGACTCCACGACTAGTGGTCAGGAGAGGAACTGCAGCTGGAGCCTGGAGGTGAAAACCAGTTCACGTCCTGGTTCCTGATTCCAGAATAAAGTCTTCTGGATTTGGAAGTGACTTTGCTGATTAATCATGAGATAATATGATAAAATAAACTTGAAGTGTCTGTGGCACATGTTTATGTCCAACAGACCGAAGCGAGAGAATAAAGAGGAGAGAGAAAGAGAGGGAGGAAACACTTGTTGGATAATCAGAGCCACTCTGTCCTCTCCATGATCTCCTCTGGATGTGTGTGTGTGTGTGTGAGGTGGTGGTGGGTGTTCTTCATTAACACACACACACACACACACACACACACACACACTCCACAGCTTCCTGTAGCTTGCAGCTTTTGAGCTGCTGAAAACACGGCCTTGGAAATAAACCCAGAAAATGAGGAGAAGAAAATGATGAACAAAGGGCCGGAGTGTGTGTGTGTGTGTGTGTGTGTGTGTCTGCTGGATCAGTAATGAGGCATCAGAGTGACAGTAAAACACAGTGGAGTCAGCAGGTCGTCACAACCCTGCAGGGGAAATGGGACAGTTACAGTTTTTAAGATGCCTTCACTGTCCCTAATCACACGGTTAATGGTGTCTGTTTACAGCACACACACACACACACACACACACACACACACACACACACACACACACACACACACTCACACACTCACACACTCACATTAGATGACTGGAGTGGAAATAAATACAGTTATTCTTCTGAAGTCGGACTGGTCCCTGAACATCACACAAGTCCAGTGTTTTGGGTTTTGACTTGAACAGAACTTTTAATGGTTCAATAAAGTGTCATTTAGTTTGAAACGTCGCCTGGTTCCACTTCAGTGAAACACAACGATGGCTTCAGGACGGTGTTCGAGTCCTGATGAGGAACTACAACACCGGTAAACACACAGATCACCAACACACACTCGTCTTTCAGCTCTTAATGAGGTAATGATGAATGAGCGACTGAAGGGAACTCAGTTCAAAGTTTTCACTTTGTCTCCATCAGGATCATCTGATGAACTTCATCCTGGTTCCAGATGAAATAAGTCTGCCTGCTGTGTTCAAGACACCTTGGACAAAAGAACGAGAGTTGAAGCTGAGAATGAGACTCGAGAGCGTCGACGACGTTGGAAAACTCAGTGACGTGTGTGACGTGTCAGCGTGAGCGTCGCTCTGTCCGTGAGTGACTGCGTTCGACTTTCACTGGAACAGTTACACTGTAAAACACTGTGACTGCGACTCGTTAAGTTCTTCATCCTTCAGTTGTTCCTGGGACGACAGCGCCCCCTGTCTGTGGAGACTAGAAGCTGCTCATTGTGTTTCCACTGACACAAAACGCTCTCGACGGTACGGTGGCTGAGAGGGAAACAGCTCTGAAGAGACTTTGTTGAACAAACTTCTCAGTGAAGACGTAGCGACGTCGAGAGGCCGAGAACACGCCGTCTCTTCTTCCTGACAATTATTAGAGCATTAATGGTAGAGACTGATGGTAGAGACGGTCCCAGGTGAGCCCCCGGCCGCTCTAACAGCCGCTCATTTCACTGACTTACGGCGACAAGCCGCTCGCAGCCGGGCGAGGAGGTCGGTAATGAGCCGGAGAGACGACAACTAACATATGAGACGAGCTCTGAGGATGAGCCGAGGGACGACTGGAGTTTTTATTACAGCGTCCACAGCGTCCACAATCTGCATGTCTGCCTGTCTGTCTTCATTTGACTCCAGCCGACGTGAAAAATACATGTGGCTGCACAAACCTGTGGCTGCGGTGACAAACAGGAGGTTGAACAGAGTGACTGTCAGCTGCAGGAGGAGATGACTGATGATGTTAATGAGGAGACTTTCAGAGTAAAAGCCTAACACCTCCCTCTGTGTATCTGTCACAGTCTGACGTGCTCAAACAAACCTCCATGTGTACTGTTGTGTGTCTTCAGCTCCTGATAGATTTACAGGAGGAGAAGCAGCTGAAAGTCTGAATGAAGTCTGAAGAGAAAACTAACGTCAAAGGAGGAAGAGAGACGATGAAGACGTCGTCTCATCCGTCCATCACCACCCCTGTAATCACTGCTCATTTTAATTAGCACTGATTACAGGGGATCATCTTTATCCCCTTTAACTGCTGCTTGATTTTATATGATTCCTCTTTTCTCCTCACTGATGTGATTTGTACAAGGACTGTGTTTTCATTGTGCTCTCTGCGTGGCAGTTCGTATTTTCACCGTCCAATAAAAAAAAACCCTGGGACAAAAAGGTTGGTCTGAATCTATAGATCCACCAGAGCGGGTTCAGACCTTAATATGAGAAACAAACAGACCAGGAGGAAACTGTTGTTTGTTCCACAAGAGTCAAGAGTTTCCTAACGTGACAGTGAACGCACCACCTGACACTGGGTTTATCTGTGGTTAGTGCGTCGTCATAGTTACAGTAATAACCAGGTTAGTTAGCGTGCGGGTGGTGATGTTTGTGATGAGGAGCAGATCGTGACGATCGCTGAAGCCGGAGTGGAGTCAGTCTGGCAGCGTGCATCATCAACACCTGAACGCCTCAGACAGACGAAGTGTTCCCGGACCAGCCTGTCACCTTCACAGGCTTCACAGAGAGCAGAGCACCAGTCTGTCTCTCTGAGTGCTGCTGCGGCTCGTCAGAAAAGCACTGAACAAATGTTCCTTCAGCTGCAGACGTGAAGTGATTTTGCGGCTCTTCAGTCACTCGGAGGCGTCGGCAGCGTCGTGAAAACGTCTCCTGCCATGTGAGGATTCACTCTGTGGACACAAACATGTCGGTGCCGCCGCCGCCGCCGCCGCTCTCCTCCTCTCTTTGTGCTGATGTGAAGCAACAACAACACGTCCTCTTCTGGACATGAACAGAGCGAGGGCTCAGAAGGAGGAGGAGACGTTTTCAGACCTAATGTGACGCAGCGCCCTGGACCATGTTCACTGACGACCTGCTTTTACCCGTTTACCAGTGTGCTATTAGCATATTAGCAGCTGTCTAAGTCAGTCAGGGTTCAGGGCCTGACAGTTTGATTGACAGCTGTTGGACCCATCAGCTGGCGGTGCTGCTAACACGGCTAAGAACATGCAGTGTTTTACAGATCTGTACTTTTTCTGTTGAAAACATACGGCCCAACGTACAGAGCCGTCAGCAGTCGTCACGGTAACCGTCTCTGAGGACCTTTCAGCGTGTGGAGAGAAGGTTTGAAATGAATGCAGTGAATCTTCAGGAATCATCTGGAAGTCCTCTCCTCCTCCTCCTCCTCCTCCCCCCTGGAGGAGGTCAAACATGGAGGATAAATTTCCACCTCTCTCTCGGCGCTGCTGCTCATGCATTATTCCTGTCCTCCACACTTCTCCCCTTCTCCTCAAATGTCAGCCCCCCCCCTCCTCCTGTCATCTGAAAGGCTAGGCTGCCTGTATTTCTGTAACTCACTCTCCTGTGGACAGAGAGCAAAATGCCAGCATTTACCATGGGCCCCCCCCTCCCCCCCATCCTGCTCCCCCCCTCGACTCCCTGCCACACTCCACACCTTCACCTCCTCCTCACCCTGGGCTTTGATTGGTGCTTTAACATGACTTTGGAGGGCGAGCTTCACCTGTGACATGTTACTGTGGTATGTAGACCTGTCAATCAAACTGTGTGGGTGGGGAGTGTGATGTTTTTGTCTTCCTGTGGGTGGAGCACGTTACGTTTTTAGCCCCCCACCCCGACCTCAGCCATCACACCCCCTGAGAATTAAGCATCACACAGCCTGTTGACACACACACACACACACACACACACACACACACACGTAGTGCTTCATTAAGAGCAAAGTACCTATGAAGTGATTCTGCTGAGGTACACACATACTGTATTTGCTCCAAGGACACACAAGCCACACACATACAGTAATGTCAAGGCTTCTCACACACACACACACACACACACACACACTGATCAGGATTCCACACTCCTTTCACATGATACTCTCTGATGCATTTTACTGTTATAAAACCTCTTTGATGTTTCTAATCTACACAAAGCTTCGCTCTCCGGGGCCTTTTCAAAGAAAAACACACCAATATGAATGTCAATTAGTGTGTGTGTGTGTGTGTGTTTGATTTCTACCTTTTTTGTTCATCTACAGATGAAGATCTGTGGGTGTTGGATAATTAGCACTGCTGCAGGGACTCCACACGTTCAGCCTTCACTGGATCACAAAACTTTGAAAAATAGGTTTTTTTCCATTATTTTTTAATTCCAGCTCAGGACATTAAGTCTGATGTGCAGCTCCACCACAGCAGGGCTGTTCCCACACAAGAATCCAAGATGACGGGTTCGGCTCCGAGCTTTTCAAACTGCATGAAGAGTAAACAAAATCATCGGGGTGCAAAGATTCTTCTTCTTCTTGTTGTTTTCCTCAAAAAGCATCAACGTTCAAACTCATGAAAGTTTTACAGCTCAACCTCCAGATCTTTACCATCTTCAAGTTCACTGATCCACTTTCTGTTCCACAGATCTCAGATCAGATGAGACAAGCTGCTGCACTTCATTGTAGTGATGTTTGCTGTGTTATCCTGTCAGCTATGAGGATACACAGTGCATTATGTCACAGCCTGAGCTTTAATGATCCTATTGAATCTATTCCTTTATTACAGAAGCATATAATCTGACATGGAGTCAGTTTTTTCTGTGAGCTGCGATCGAGGAGATGGTTTTATATTCAGTCTCTTCACAAATCCAAACATTACATCTATTTTTTCTGTTTGTCACTGTGGTTCATCACAGCTTTTTCATTCTCAGTCCTGCCATCATCACTGAGGCTAATTTAGCATCTCTTTGTGGGATGTACTGGAGCTCAGTGGTCATTCATCACCGCCCACGCCTGATCAAAAAAAAAAGAGAGAGAGAGACTATATCTTTGTGTCTTTGGGGAAAAAATGAAAAGGGAGAAAAATATCTATCTTGCTCCATGTATTATTCACAGAAATTAGCAAAGCTTCTAGTTTTCAAAGACACAAATTGTTGTTAACGACTCCAAATTACCTGAGGGATTTGAAATTAGCACCGTCTGAGGCTCATTTTCGTTCTCCACCATTTCTAATGGATTCATTTCAGAAGGGCTGGTAACAAAGCCGTCCCCATTACAGGCAAATGGCTGCGTAATTCCTATCCTCAACGAAATAATTGCAAACCTCTTTCGCTCTTTGTGTGTGAGAGGAGAGAGGGACAGAAAGAAAAGAGGCGATGGAGAGATGGGAGACGGGGGGGGGGGGTGAGAGGATGTAAACATGTCATCAGTCATGTATAACGCTCTCGTCCTCAGGCTGCGTCGGATTCATTTACATGGAAGAAGCATCCGTGACATCTGCTGAAGGAGCATGAGAGTCATCCATATGAACTGTCTCATGATCATGAAGAACTAATGACACACACACACACACACACACACACACACACACACAACGTTTAATATAATGTAGTCTCACTGATCCATATTATGGGATGTGTGTTACTGGGTAGATGTTACATTTGCATGTATGAATGGAGGCCGTGAAGTTCTGGAGAGAGACGTGGTGGTTTGGATGAAGGTCAGCGTGTAGGTGTTTGATTCCTTCAAGACTCTTTGAGATGTTGCTGACATTTGTCGTTTGAAAACTTCAGCATTTTAGTCTGTATGATGTTCACGTGATGTTCACCTTCACGCAGCACTGAGCCCGTCCTGATGAAGGCCTCACATGATCTCCTCATGAGTATGGATGTTGGTAACGCCGTGATCCTCGTCCTTCTTGACTTAAACACAACATTTGACACAATGGATCAGTCCACACTGTTCGAGCCCGGGGTCGGTCTGAGTGGTTCTGTCCTTTGACGGATCCATTTCCTCTTCTTATGCAGATGACACACAGCTGTATCCTCCCCAGATGTTTAGAGTCCCTGAAGGCCTCTCTGTCCTGGGATTTCTTGAATCTGAGGTTCTTCTGTTCAGCTCCATCAAAGTCTTCATTGGTGAACGAGCTGAAATCTTCTGCAAGAAAACTTCAGCGCTCTGTTTGATCTGCAGAGCTCTGCTTCAATGTGCAATCACTTTCTGCACCTATGGATCATCTCCAAAATGATACTGACCTGTGATCTCTGCTGGTATTTACTGAGTAATCCTCTGTGAGTGTAGGCGTGAGCAGCACACTTTCAGGTATGGTGTCTCATGAGGTTCAAACAGACAAGTCTAAACTTGCAGAAGTGAATGTTTTGGTGCGCAGCAGCAAATCCTAACCTCATTAACTACAGTTCAAACATTGATAGACAGTATAATCCTGGTCTCAGGGCTATTTTGAACATTTTTGAACGATCTTTGCTTTGTCAACATTTGGAATCTTTCTCAGTACATTAACACCTACACGAAATGCTATTTAATATTTATTTTGACCTCCTCTATCAACATTTGGATGTAACACCACACTAAACATGCTGATACCTGGCCCATCAGCAACAAACAGAAAGTTGACAAAGTTGATGGCAACCCTTCACAGGTCTTTGTTTTCCTGCTCCTCGCTGCAGTGGCTGCTGGACACTGAACTATTGAGCTGTTTCCAGCGGAGCTGTTGAGTCCTGTGGTTTCACACTGGTTCCTGTGTCGACAGTATTTGGTGTCAGGTGAAACAGGTCGATGATAAACTCAACTGAACTGAGGAGGCGTCTGTAATGAGCATGTATGTGAGCTCACAAAGATTTTCAGATTGCGTTCAGTAGCTTCCTGACACAGAGTCCTGACGGCTCATCGCAGGACAAATCTGTCTGATTGAAGCAACACTAACACAACAAACCTCTGGTGAGGAGCTGAGTTGATCACCGATGGTTTATAATCAGTATTTAATAGATTTATTCTCTCATTTGGTTGGATGTCCAGTGGAGGACTCCCCGAGAGTCCTCAGACCTCGTTTGAAAGCACTGGAGCTAAATCAGGGTCTCATTAGGAGTCAGAGAGGTGATCTGTCTGCTGAAGCCGTCCCAGCGGCCGTCGGCCGTCTGATTGAAAACAGCGATTCACCAACACTCTCTCTGAGGATTGTGGACGAGAGCTTAATGTCCTCAGACAAACCAGGATGGAAAAAACCAGAAACGCCAGAGTTCTGTTTTTTTTTTTTTTGTCGCCTTTCGAGGAGGACGATTTACCGACAACAAATTGCCGGGAAGACACATCAAAAGTCAATGAGATGAGAAAAGTGAGGACAGATAGATGGGATAACACACGGGGGAGGTCTGAAGGACCAGAGCGCTGCAACACAAGTTTACAGGGAAAAAAGGAAATAACATTTCAATCTCTATCAGGTCTGATCTGGAGGTGTGTGTGTGTGTGTGTGTGTGTGCGTGTGTGGGAGGGGGGGTGTTTCATCTGTGGGGAAAATTTGCTTTGAGAAATGGCCTTGGGAGGAGAGGGAGGAGGCGTGGACAGCACAGAGAGATGGAGATGGAGATTTGGATAACACCAACACTGTAGGGGGAAAATGAATCAAGTGTGTGTGTGTGTGTGTGTGTGTGTGTGTGATGAGAGCGAGCAGCGGATATCTCGCCGGCAGGTAGACAACATCTACCTGTGTGTCAGAAACTCTATAAAAGTTTCCTGTGTACGATGAACTGGCAGCAGCTTCACAAACACATTTAGACTTTTCCAGCGCCTGAAGAAAAAAGTGGATGTGAGATAAACTCACAGACTGTTTCAGACAGACAGGAACTGATCAGAGAACAGTTTCACTTTGTTTCTGTCGTTATCAGGACGTTCAGTTTCAGGACCAGGATGAAGACGAGTCCTCTTAATGACCTGTGATTAACATTATGTTACCTGCAAAGAAACAGCTGGATGTGAGTTTCCCTGTGATTGGACAGAGTGAGCTGTGACTGATCCCAGACCTGTCACACGTCCTCTGTATGAAGCTGTTGGATTTATGTTTTGTCTCAGAGAGCTGACGAAGGTGTAGAGACGAGAGGACGGACCGGTCACGACTCTCTGTCACATCATTCGCTGACACTAATGGCTGAAGGTTGTTCATGTATTCCCGTCTCTGTGTGGACAGCTGTAAACATCTGGACATCAGATCGCTCTCTGAAGGTCGAGATCTCTGAGCAACATCCGAACAGAGGTTTGATTTAGAGGACGTGACTCCAGCTCCACAGTTTCATCCAAATCTCTCACATCAGAATATTCAACAAATATCCTCAGGATCAATAAAACGGTCTGATCGATCTGTGATCAGATAAAACCATTCGAACCTCAGAGGAACAGAAGACGGTGAAAATCTGAAGCAGCTGAAGCCCTGCTCTGTTTGTTCTGACACGTCACTGGCTTTGGTTCAAAATGTAAACCTGTGCTTCGTCAGTTTCAAACCTGTGAACGAGGAGCAGTTCATTGTTACTATGAGATTACTCCTCGATCGAACCACAGGAAGTGTGGACATCGTACCTGTCCCTGCTTTACGTCCCTGATACTGTGTGGACTGACGCACGTGGAGACACTTCAGAGCCACAGGAGAAAACACAGGAGCTGCATGTTTACAATAACACGTCTCATCTGTGTGTGTGTGTGTTTATATTGGAAATACACTTCGGTGGATGTGGGGGGTAATAGCTGTGTGTGTGTGTGTGTGTGTGTGTGTGTGTGTGATCTATGGGCCTCTGTCCTCCTAATGGTCATTATGTAACACAGGGGAACTCATAACTCACAATGAGAAGCCAGGTGATTAAATCTTCATTACTGCAGAAAATGCTATATGTGTGTGTGTGTGTGTGTGTGTGTGTGTGTGTGCGCCCTCACAGTGACACACAACACACACACACACACTCTACATGTGAGCTGCTTGTGAACTCGCTGCACATTGAAATAATTCCGGTGAATCTGTTGAACGTAACTGAGCGACCTCATCTTCCTCCTCCTCTCAAACATGGCCGCTCATCAGGCGCTCGCCGTCCACACACACCAACGCCCTGATCTAAAGTCAGACTCCGTTAAGTGGAGCGATCAGCCTCTCGGTTCAATTACGATTTTCATCTGAGCTGATGAGAAATGTCTGTAAACTGTTTCTCTTTCATCAGGACCTTTCTGCTTTGACTGCACACACACACACACACACACACACACACATATATACATATTTTAGCCTTCCAGCCTTCATCACCTCTTTAATCACACACCTCATTTCTACTTGTTTTCTTTTCCTTTTATCTTCTTGCATTTCAGTCTCATCATTTATTTGTCTTTTGCTTCCTCCTCCAACTCTCCAGGTCAGGGTGACGACATGAGTATTACTCCACTGTACCAGCAGCAGCAGCTCTGTATTGATTCATCTGGTGTAAGATCGCACCTCTGCTGTGTCCTGTGTATTTACAGGCACGCGACTCTAACTGCTCTAAATGTTCATTAAAACCTCGTTCGTCCTGTTAAATATCGACTGGTTTCATGTGAAGGGACGACTTCGACGTCCTGAACTGGGACGATGCTAATCAAGGTTAAGGTAACACAGTTAAACGGCTTCTGCACTGATTGGACGAGTTAATGAGGTGAGAGTCGTTGCAGCTCGCTGCTGCATGAATGATGACTGTGTTCACTCACAGAGGGAGAAGACTACAGCTCCCATGAGGCCGTGGTGGCGTTCTGGAGCTCTGAGAAGAACGAGGCTGCAGATTTAATGAGCTTCCTCTGCAGGGAGTTCATGCTTGGCCCCTGAAACAGCCTCCACTGAGCACATCCAGCTGGTGGGAGACCGCAGCGTGGAGCCAGAAGATGCTGATGCCGGATGCTGGAGAGAAGAGGAGGAGGTCTGGACCTCTTTACCGTGACCTGACCACAGATGAGCAGCAGAAAATGGAAGGACGGATGATTGAAGAAAGCGACGACGAGGAATTCAATCAGAGGGTCGATGAGCGTATCAACAGCTACCGTGTGCGCTGATGGAGGGTCACAGAGGGCTGAGAGGCTCTGATGTCCGCTCATCCACCCTTTGACCTGTGAGAGTGGACGGCGTTTTAACCAAACACCCACACACAACCTCCTCTCCATCAGATCATCTGAAACAAACCCAGAGTCCTGAACTGGGACCAGTGCTCCCACCGGCTTCTCCTTTCACTGCAGTGATGCTTGATTAAAAATCTGATGCTAACAAACAGCGTCCCACATGATCCTGCAAATAACACTGAGTGGGATGAAGTGAGCTGTGAACCTCCTTCCACTGATCAGGGTCACAGTCCTCATGTTATTTTAATTCTCACCCTGTAAAGCCTGTACAAGCTGGATTCATGATTATCATCATTAACAAAGACAGCGTACTGTTTATGAGATCCTCCAGAGAACACACTCAGATGGAGACGTGCAGGAGCTCACGCCTCCAGGAAACAGTCACAGCCTCATGGTTTTAATCTTTAGCATCTTACAGCTCCATCTGAGCCCTGCTCAGCTACAGTAGGACCTGTGTCCTCCCACTAACACTCCCTTTACTTCAGCAGGTCCATTTAATCGTGTGTGCTGCCGGAGGTCTGATGGACCAAAGGCCTCGACCAGGATCTGAAGGAAACTTCCTGAGAGCTGCAGTCGCCCTCGGCTCCTCGGGGTGGGAGGGGTCTGAGCTGCTCGACCACAGCTGCCACCATGACTGATGACTTTCAACTGCACCACAGTACAAACACACACTCTCACTGTGTATGTGTGTGTGCGAAATAATGTGAGACCAGAGTGTGTAGAGCTGGATGTGTGACAGTGTGTGTTCATGTGTGAAGGGCTGGTGTGTGTGTGTGTGTGTGTGTGTGTGTGTGTGTGTGTGTCAGACGGAGCTGGTGGCAGTTTTCACTCAGACGCTTCAATAAAAATGTGTGTGATGGTTCGAAACACGACTCGACTCTTCACTGGTCAGATGACGTCACTGATCAGAGTCACACACACACACACACACACACACAGCATATTGAGCATATTTCTGGGCTTTGTCACCTTCATTCCACAGCACAGTGTGAGAGACACAGGAAATGGGGAGGCAGAGAGAGGGGGAATGACATGCAGCAAAGGGCCGCCCGATGCGGGATTCGAACTGGGGCCGACTGCATTGAGGACTGTAGCCTCTGCACATGGGGCGCCTGCTCCACCCACTGCGCCACATGGCGCCCCACTTCATGATAAGTTTAATACAGAGCCTGCAGCTGTCAATATTTACCAGGTGCTCAGGTTCAATACTGAGAATCATCTTCAGTTCAGTTTCAAGTGTTTGCTGGAGAAATGAAATGAGAGGAAGTAGTGGAGGGGGGGGGGCAATGTCGACTGAATAATGAAGCGGTGACAAAACGTTGCAGCTTTTTTGGTTCTGACACACGTGGGCGGCGCCGCCCTCTGCCACCGTGTCACTTCCTGTTCCCTCAGTCAAAGTGAAGCTCAGTGAACTCACCCTCTTGATGTCTTTGCCGAAGGTCTCGCTGAAGCTGGAGCCCAGGATCTCAAACTGGACGTGAGAGTTGGAGCCGCTGTCCTTAAAGTCCATGGTACCTGTCAGACCTGTGATGTTGCCCTGGAGGAGAGAGAGAGAGAGAGAGAGAGAGAGGCGGATGTCAAAAGCCATGTAGGATATAAAAGAGTTTATAAAAGAGTTTGGAAACAAAGAGAAACAGTGGATTGTGTTGCCGACACTGCTGTGAACCTGTGAAGTCAGTAAATGTGAATAATGTGCATTTGAAATTTGCATTGGACACACGGTGAGTGGAAGACGTGGGGAAGAAGGAAGGAGCAGACACGAGCTTTGGCTTCATTCAAATGCACTTCTACATCATTAATCCATCATAAAAGAGGCCATGTCAGTATTGTTAAGTTTAATGTTCCTGCTGATAAAATATAATGAAGTGACAGTGAGATGGAGGGGGGGGGGGGGGGGGGCGACATTGAGGAGCTATTACAGGAGGTCAAAGGGAGTAACAGAGGAGAAAATCATCAGAGAAGTGAGAGAAGAGAGAGAAGAGAAAGAAAATGTGGAAACCACCAGGGGAGTCGAGCTGTGGCCCCGTGGACTCGGCCCCCGACACCCTCCATGTATTCGTAGCACCACGGCGCCTCCCATGATGCTTTGTGAGCTGCTAAAGCTGCGTGGTACTCATGTAAATTGGCAATCCCAACAGGGTCATGAAGAGCACACGAACGCCCCAATGAGAAGAGATCACCATGGAAACCACCAGCCCATCAGGACGGGGAGGACAAGAACCGATATAGATACCTGATTAATCAGTATATAAATTAATGATCAGCTTTATTAATTCATGACCATTGATCTCTGCTGGCTGGCTCCCCTGTTGATCGCTCCCATGCAGGATGTTTGGAGATGTATGAGCTCTCATATAAAACACCACTGGAGACTGCAGAGGGATGAAATGTGCGTTCATGGCTTCCATCAGTTTGTGTTGGGCTGTAAAGTGAGAATGAAGACGCCCATCACCGCAGGCCAGCAAACTAAATGTTCCTCTGTCAGCTGCAAAGGTCGCAGCCATTGTCACCTGGAGGAGAATAATGTTTCATGATGTTTGTTTTGGTTGGCGAGCTGCGTGCCACAGAGTCAGTGATGCCTCCACTTCTCCATCTGTCTCTCAGCTACAAGAAATATAAATCCACTGCATCGGTATCTGAATATTTGTACAACAGAGTGCTGATCTGTGAACTCTGTTTCTCTGTCTCCGTCTGTCTCGTAAAGGAAAACAAGGTCAGAAGAGCTAAAATAAAACATCACGTTGTTCAAGCCAGAAAAAAATAAAACAGCTGAACTGAGCGAACATCTATAAAACACACAGATACACTGTTTAAAATGTACAAGGGAAAAGTTTATGAGCCAAATAAAAGCTGCGAAAGATAAATGATTAGCACCTGAAGCTAACAGCTTTAGCTTTGCTGATAACTCCTCTGCGTTTCCTAAACAGACCTGTGCACTGAGCTGTTAGCTAGCACAACTAACTAACTCGACCTACACAGTCGTAGTGAATAAACTCAGCTGTAAACTAACTCAAACTCAACAGTTTTACCTGTTGAACGCTAACTAAGTTAGCTGCTTAGTTAAGTGGGTAAACTTGGTGAACCTGAACCACACAGTTTTAGCAACTGAACTGTAAGCTAACTAAACAACTTTGCCTTTTGCCAAAATAAACAACTTTGTTAGCTTTGTTGGGGCTAACATAAAACATCTCTGTTGAACAGCTAAGGGGACAGCTAGCTTGAACTGCCTTGTTGAAATTAGCCAACTTGAACAACCAGTTTTTGCCACCAAACTGATTCATTACCATAACTTAACCCTGCTACAGTGTTAACTGCTGCTCTGAGCTGTTAGCTGTTAGCCATTAGCTTAACTTGACCCTGTTAACAGTTTTAAAATGTTGTAATGATCTGTTAGCTAACATTAAACAACACTGCACCGAACTGCACTGTTTGGCAATCAAACTAAAGTATAAAATAACAGGTATGGAGCAGCTCTCTATGTGAAGTCATGTCTCATGTGCTTTAATGTGTGGTACACACACTTATCTACACACACACCACACATAGCTACTTGGAGAGGGGACGAGGGTTAACCAACACAACTTTTCCTGCCATTTTTTTTTGAAATGTTGTTTAAGTTCGGTGAAAACAAAGGTGCGTTCAAGACTAGTGCTGTTTCCAAACGCTGGAAGCTTGAGGGAGATCTTTTCATTTTTCACAGAAGGCTGTATTTCTATCCTCCACCTCAGGATGGGTACGATGAGAAGATTAATTGCCATTGTTGTAATTTTTCCAGCATTATAAAAATCCTTTGTAATCCACCGTGCAGTGTTGTAGTGTGTGATAAACCCTCAGATTAGTGGGTCTGCCACGCTGGATTGTGCCTCAGTGTCTGCCTCCTACCTGCAGCGACACAACCACAGCGACTCTGTTGTTTTAACACCGTGTCTCAGCGTTTACAGCCGAAGACGCTCTCAGCTCCTATTGTCAAACATCACAGAGCGTGTAGTCGAGGTTGGGAGGCGTCCCAGATGCTGCATCAGTTATCGCCGTGACAACACACGGGATAAAGAAGCTCTTGACGCCTCATATCTGTCAGGTCGGGCAGTTATCGGAGGAGTCTGAGTTTCCATCTCTAAATTTCACGCACTACTTTCAAATGAAACTGTCAACACACTGAAACACGCAAAAATGAGTTTAACAAGAGAAAGAGAGAAGAAAAACACAAATAATGTGCGGTTACAGATCATTACAAGGTTTCAGGTCTGCTCTGCACCTCAGTGTTTACCAGTGTGCTCGTATTAAACAGGAGACAGAGAGAGATCAATGAGCTCCAGCGTCAGATGTGTCAAAGAAACCAACTAATGGGTTTTTGAGTCAAGAGTAAAAAACTCCAGTGAAGCTCAGACGGACTCATCAATACATCTGAAAACATCTCAGACCAATTAAACTCAGACAGAGAGGTGAGACTCTCCTCTCGTTTCCAACACTAACAAACACTGTGTTAAATCTAGTTATTCTCCTCCGCAGGTTGTTTCAGTTTGATCTCTGATGGACAACAGCATGTATGTTTTCAACGCTGCAGACACTTCACATCAAGGCTATTTGGCAAACGAGCAAACAATGACGCTGGAGCTGTTAATCAGCTGTGCAGCAGAAGAGCCACAGCTCGTTAACACTCTGGGTGTGAGCGTGTGCTGTTAGATTCAGCTTCAGTGACCTCCTTTTCACACTGATCTCTGGTCGTCATGCTAAAAATAGAAAATTCAGTTCAACAGTGTTTTCATGTTTCTGTTATTTGTCCCTGTGCAGCCTCCGTACCTTCTGGATGGTCTCCAGCATGGACCAGCCTCCGTTCCAGGGCTTGGTGGACTTCCTGATGCAGTTGAGACTCGCCATGCTGTGCCACTTCCTGTCCTCCAGCTTCCTGTAGAAGGCGTTGGCCAGCATGAGCACGCTGTCGTACAGGTACAGGTTGGACACCTGGACAGACAGAGAGAGGAAGGCTTCATGTTAAATACAGACTTCCTGACATGACAGTGTTTGGATCAATCACTGAGCATGACTGCAGACGCACAGAGTGTGTGTGAGAGTGTGTGTGACGTGTTCACAGTCGTTGCAGTTTCACATGTATTTTCAGCTTCTTTTACACATCAAGTCTCATATAGATGAGCACGTTTACACTCGATTTATGTTGGTGCTGCTGCAGCAGGATCTGAGGCACCACACCTCTCTACCGTCTTATGATCCAGCTCCTCTGTGTTTTTCACACTGTTTACCAGCTGTGTTGCAACATCATACGATGTCCTGGTGCACCAGACTTCTCCCGATCAGCTGTCTTTGTGATTATGCTGTTTGAAGTCACCTGTACACACCAACACACGTCGACCGTGGATCTGGATCAAAGTCCTGTTTTTCTTCTGATCCACAGTCAAAGTGAAGCAGAACCCAAACACTTGATGAAGAAGGGTGAGTTCAACACGTAGAGTTACACATTTATATCTGTGCTTATGAATTACACGTCAATTAGCATCAGTGCTTCATAATTAATGAGTTAAGTGTGACAGTCCTGAGGAGCAGCATCATCATCATCATCATCGTCATCAGCTGTGATCCTGTCCAGGCCGATCAGACGAGACAATTCACTCATGAAATAAAAACTCTAATGACACTTGAGACATTTGCAGCAGCAACAAACTGCTCTAATTAATCAGAGTTAGTGGTCCCTAATTAGTGATGTCATCTTGTCAAATCCTCCGGAGCATCTTCACGTGAAGGTAGTCGACGGCAACGAAGAGGAGGAGGAGGAGGAGGAGGAGGGAGCAGCTCCACATCATGAAGACTTCGCCTCCTTTTACATGAATTATTGAGACAAACGTCCTCGTCCACCTCGTCCCTCAGGGCTTCAGGTGAGGACGGGGAGGTTCCTCAGAGGTCAAGGAGGAACGACAGAGTCCAGGTGAAGAAGTGGGTGATTTTAAGAGGAAGAGGAGGACAGACTGTTGAAAAAATAACAGGTAGAAATGGAGGAGACGGAGGAGGAGGAGGAGACGGAGGAGGAGGTGGTGAAGACTGAAAGTGAAGGAAGGAGGAAGAAGAAAAAGAAGACAAACAAAAGGTGACATTCAGCGTGAAAAGAGACAGAATGAAACGAATCATCACACGATGTTCAGAAGGTTAAAGAGGAGGAGGACAGAAAAGATAGAGGAGGAAAGAAAGAGAAAGAAAGAAAGAAAGAGGAAATTAAAAGAAGGGTAAAGGGCTGGAGGCTGGAGGCAACGAGACAAGAGACGGAGGAGAAGTTTCTGGACACAAGAGAAAAGAGAGAGAGAGAGAAACTGAGATAAGAAAATGAAAAGAAAAGGAAGAGGATGAAATGAAAAAGCATCAAAGACACAGAGATGAAACGAGGGAGGAGACAAAAGACTCTGAATGAATGAAAGACCATAGAGAGAGAGAAATAAGAGGAGTGATGGAGCGTGTTGTGACCGCGGCGTCGTCCCCGTGGTTTCATGCCTCCGCGATGTCACACGACACTCGTCAACACAAAATGTCACGAGGAGACGAGAAGAAAAACATTTGTCAGCGTGGATTACACTGATTGTTCTGTTTGCTGCTGGGAAATGTCAGACCACACAACACAGCTCTGTGTGTGTGTGTGTGTGCATCTCAAAGACTAAATGTGATTCACTGGAATGAGTCCAGTTAGACGCGATGCAACGCTAAGGACCGCCCACTGCTCTGGGATCAGCCCCTCCCCCCACGTGTGCCCTGGTTTAACTTCGATCTGACATGTGAACCTGGGCTCAGTCTGTGTGGGAGTCGTGGCTTCATGGATTTATGGATGCTGATCATTGATCTGGAAACTCCTGCCAATGTCAGCGACCTCTGACCCGGAGTCTGGCACCAGGAGCGCCCGGGGGTCCAGGATCATCAGGACGGGTCAGATCAAGTGAATTCACCTTCACAGGTGAAAATGTCTGTCCTGAAATGACTTCACTTTTCCTCCGTCCCTCATCTGAATCATTCCTTCACTGACTTCATCTGTGCCTGGAATAATAATGGGACACGTCTGCGTGACCTCCTGCAGGTCCGTCTCTCTTTGTGTCAGATCATGATTCTTGGCTTTTCTTTAGTGGAGCTCAGGAGGAGGTCTCACTCTGTCTCTAAACCCTGAACCTTTTACCACCGTCAGTTTTTATTTCGCAGTGTCGCAGTGACAGTTCACACTCTGATGTAGGGGTTAACCCTAACCCTGATGCATGTATTACACACTAAAAATCACAGACCGACAGACGCTGAGCACCACAGACAGACGCTGAGCACCACAGACAGACGCTGAGCACCACAGACAGACGCTGAGCACCACAGACAGACGCTGAGCACCACAGACAGTCAGTGCAGACCTTCCTCTGGTGGACAGACAGCTTGTTTCTAAACCGTGTCAGGACTCAGAGTCATGGTGCAGACACTTCAGACATCAGTGGTGTCTGTGGGTGGTGGAGGCTCTGAGGGACCGATGAGCCCCCCCCATCAAACGATTTGACTTCCTCTCTGCAGGAGCTTGACTGGAGGAGCGTGTTAATGTGTCGCCCCTGCAGCCATGCTAATGTCTCACCGCTGCATCTTCACTAATGCGCAGCCATAACCGGCCCGATGTCACCCGCTGTCCCAGCGACGGAAACCACGGTAACACTCTGATCTTTATCATCTTTATCAGTTTGGAAACAGCTTCTAATAAAAACTTCCCAGAAACCCTGGTTCAACTCTGCAGCTTCCTGGAACAGAGCGCACGTCGTGAAAAATAGAAGAAACCTTCAGAACTCATCGATGTGCCGAACCACACGCTCAGAGGAGCACACGCTGGACGGACAAGGCCGGCAGCTGTTTAGGGCCCCGGGCTGTGACGGGCCCCGGGGGCCATCAAACTGTACTCCACAGCAACGTCTCAAACAAGCTCCTCTAACAAGCTCCTCTCTGATTCACAGCTTGTACACGTCTCTGTCTGGCTGCTGATTGGTCGACTGGTGAAGATGCTGCTGCTCAGTCCCGCCCACTGAACACTGTCAATCAAAGCTTCAAACTCTCCATATGTCTCTGATGAAAACTAAGAAGGTAAAAGTCACAACATCTGGAGGGAAAATCACGACAGACAACCTGAGTTAGAAAGCTCTGTGAGTGACTGACCTCCAGGTTCTGCAGGTAACCCTCCTGCGGGTCACACAGCAGCGAGGAGATCCGGTGGTTGTGCCTCATGCAGCGGGTGGTGCTGTCCTTCCACAGGGGGAAGATCTGCCGGATCACCGTCATGCGCCCCAGTGCATTGTGGGTAAGCTCCAGGATCTCTGTGTCGCTGATCTCCTGCAGTGAGGAGGAGGAGATGTTGTTAGTAGAGTCTGACTGATTAACGCTGATTCGGAGCAGACTGGTCATGTGACCAACAGAGGATGTTTGCTGTGAATGAAGTGCAGGGGTCAAACACAAAAACACACACAGGTCGTTAAAAAGCTCCGGCTGTTGATGCACCTTTAATTACACACAAACCCAATTACTTCCTGTGAAGTGTGATGAAGGCAGCAGCATCTGAGCTGATCTGAGCTCTGACGCAGGAGGAGTCCACTTCTGCTCAACTCCTCTCTGTTTAACTTTGCTGTTGTGTCCAATTAAAAGTGAGGAGGAGCTGGTAAACACAAGTCACATGGACGCACGGCTCATTGATCGGAGGCGTTTGGAAAACATGTCACTCCGTCAGGTTCAAGGCTCTGAAAGTCAAAACACACTTGATTGCAGCTTTTGTAACTGCAGCCGAGACGAAGATGAAGAATCACTTTGTTTGTTGACGTGTTCACTTCGTCCACTCAGAGACGCAGAGACAGAGTCAGTCCAGAGTTCTGACGTCCTCTGAGCTGCTCAGTGAATCCCACAGGTCTGACTTCTGAATGTTGACATGTGAGTTAGAATCAGTCGCTGTAGTTTCTCTCCTGTGTTCACCTGAGCCTCGCTCCTCCCTGCTTGAATGTTATTGGGCAGGTGAGAGACATGTGACTAGAGGAGACAGGTAGTGATGAAGTGTGGACAAAAGTAGAAGCTGCTACAAAGTTCATCTGTCTCTGTCGAGTTGCTCCTCTTAACCAGAAGATCCATACGACCACATGTCCAACCATCTGCACCAGAGAGGTGAAGATACCTCCTCCTCCTCCTCCTCCTCCTCCTCCACCTGCATGGAGTGACCAGGTGTGTGGAGCTTGTCATGACAGAATGATGAGGCAGGAGGAGGAGGAGCCTGTGACAGTGCAGCCAATCAGAGCAGCACAAACACTTGGGTGGAGAACAAATCTCATGCAGGGTGAACCCCTCAGGTCCAGTTCAGGGTTGAGGTCAGAGGTCAGGGGTCAACAGTCCACTCCACAGTGGAGTGGATGACAGATGGAGGATGTGGAAGTGCAAGTGAAGCCCACACTGAGACAAGTGTTTGTAGAAGCTGTCTGAAAAACATCTGGATTTACAGGAGGTGGATGACGATGCAGGACACCTGAGTCCAGGTGACACCGAGTCACCGAGTCACAGAAAACCATCAATAATCATCAATAATGTAAAAGGCATCAGCTTCTGGAGCATCGCTGGTTCGATCCCTGGCTCCTCGTCATGCTCTGTACCTGTAGATGGAAGCCGGAGTCTCAGAGCTGCGCTGGGTTTGATGCTGGTTAGAATAAATAAGAAGACGTCAGTCTGTGACTAATCACTGACAGCAGCGTCAGTGAGCAGCTGCTGTCGCCGTCAGTTACACCACAGAGGATGGACGGAGGACAGACGACTGACAGGAGCAGGAAGAGGAAGGAAAAGAGAGAAGGAAATGGAAATCAGCCTCCACCTGTTGACAAGACACCTGACATGTGACTGTCAACCACCTGAGCTACCTGTCTGACACAGCTGCCATGTCCTCAGCAGAGGGGGGAGGGGGGGGGGGGGGGGGGGGGGGGCAGAGAGGAGGTGACAGGACGTCACCTGGAGGAAGGACAGGTTTTGGATTTGGTTTTAGACAAAAACCTAAATGTTTATAACTTTTCTGGTCCAACTCCTCTTCAACTCCTCTGCAAACAGACATGTACAGTCAGTCCAAGGCCAGAACTCAAGGGGAGTACGGAGGCCCAGACTGGTCAAAAGACAAGAGAAGACATATATAGAATATATGTTTCTGTGTCTGTGTCTGTCTGAACCTCAGTCAGGATCAACCTGTTTCATTTGAAATGACCTGAACCAGAACCAGAACCAGAACCAGAACCAGAACCAGTCTGATAGAGGAGACAGTTCAATGTGTGTGTGTGTGTGTGTTGTTTTACCTCGTTCACAAACACCCAGTGACTGTCTTTGGAGGCCAGGTTCGTTTCCACCGCCTGCAGACAGAGAGACAGAGACACACACACACACACACACACACAGAGGGTTAATAAGCAGCACTGTTTAAAGTTCATTTCATCACATGCAGCGTGTAACGTGTCATCATGTCTCATCGTGAGGAGGAGGTGGCGTCTCTGTCGTTGTTCCTGCTTGTGTCTGAAAAGTTCACCTGTGCAGGAGAACACCTGGTTGCTCTCCCTCTCCTCTCTCTCTGTCTCTCTGTCTCTGTCTCTCTCTCTCTGTCTGTCTGTCTCTCTCTCTCTCTCTCTCTCCCAGAATCAGTTTGTTCTTATCACAGCACCTGCAGCTCCACACACACCTGCAGATGATGTAGTGTCGGTAGGTGGAGCTCAGGAGTGTGACCACACCTGAGGTCACAGTGATGATGTCATCCTGCAGGTACAGGTGTCAGAATGATGTAGAGTCTCAACAACCAATGAGAGAGCAGCACACCACTGGTCACATTTACACACATGTATACACACATCAATTTCACCAACATAACCCCACCCCCACCCCCACCCACAGGTGATACATGTGGACCAGAGTCAAAAAGCAACTTCCACCACAGAACAAAAGAAACCAGCAGCATCTGAAGAAACCAGATTCAATAATTAATCAATTACTAATCAATAGCATGGTTAACACCACTGCTACAGTTAGTCTGCACATTAACAAACACCAATGACTGAACTATGCACAGAGTTCAGCTTTGTGTTTACCTAAGCTAAGCTAAAATAAGCTAAGCTAAGCTAAGCTAAGCTAAGCTAAGTATGTCCCACTTGCAAAGAGAATAAAACTGTTTTCCAGAATTGTTGAACTGCTCCTTTAAGAGGCTCAGTCCTGCTCCTGTGTGTGTGTGTGTGTGTGTGTGTGTGTGTGTGTGTGATGATGTCAGTGATCAGGTTAACCTATACTAAAGGCCACAGCCCTGCTCTCATAACACACTTCACATTACATCTCCTACCTGGAGATATTACACCTGTCACCATAACCTTTACTGGTCCCACAGGGACTGTAGGTATAATTATCTCACACACACACACACACACACACACACACACTATATCTTATGTAACTTAAGTTATTCTGATCCAGGTTCAGGGGTTCCACTCCCTCTTTGTCCCACAGCTGCAAAGCATTCTGGTCTATTTCCGGCTGTGGCTACAGGTCGACACACCTCGGGTACAAAATGTGTGTGTTGTCATGGATACGGCAGAGACAGGTGGATGTGTGGACCATGAGCTGCAGGCGACCTGCACTCAACACAACAAAAAACGTATTCTCTGTTTTCATTCAGTTTGATTGAAGTTTGTTTTTTTGGCCTGAACATGATTTTAACGTCTGAGTCAAAACACGACGTCAAACTGAGCAGAAAAACAACGTGATGCTCACTGAAGCGACAAATCACTACGTCTGAGGAGAGCGTTTATAAAGAACACTCTATGGACAAACAACAGAGACGGTTCTGCTCTGATCAGGACCTGAACTGGACCTGATGGTGGCGCTGCGGAGAGGGTCAGAGGTCAGAGGTCAGCAGATGTTCCTCTGAGGTGGAGCTGCAGCTCTGATGTGTGATCAGGTCACAGCAGGACCGCAGCACTCAGCCCCGAGGTGATGATGATGAAGAGCGACCGGGACGAGTGACAGCCACATGGATGTGTGAGGAGGGAGACAGAGACAGAGACAGAGACAGAGACAGAGGAGGAGGTGTGAAGACAGCGTCCTCCTCTGACCTCACAGCGTTTGTCCCTTCTCCTCTCAGGTCTCTGATCTCATCCCAGTGTCTCACTGACTGACTGAGGGGACGGACTGTCAACACCTGGACACACCTACAGGAGGATGACATCACTCAGGTCAGGTCAGGTCACGTGTGATGTGATGACACACAGCCCAGAGGTCACAGGTCGTCTTTTTTGTTGCTCGGCGAGACGAGATAATAGAGAAGCTGATGGTGTCAGTGGGCGGAGCCAGACTGTGACGGACAGGAGCATGACAGACATGATTTTATTGATGAGCTGGACTTTAACTCTGGACCCACTGTGGAAATAAAGAGGCTTTGTTTCCACCAGGTCAGTTCACCTGAGAGCAGCAGGTGAGGCTCACCCAGCTCCGGTCAGAACCGGTCAGCACCGGTCAGCTGGCCAGACAGACGAATAAAGAAGGAGAGAGAAGAAAGATGAAAATGGTTGCATCAACAGTGATGAGCGGCAGCAGCAGAGTCCACTGAGCCTGCTCCTGACACCACACCACCTCCACCACCTCCACCACCTCCACCACCTCCACCTCTGCTGCTGCTGTCGCTCCGACGCCGACGTCTAATTAAATAAGCTGAGGATCGTTAGGATTTTTAAAAAGTCCCTGACAGCTGCTGCGGAGTTCACAGCGATTACAGCGTTGGAAAAGATTCTGTTAAAATGTTTTCTAAGTGAAAAGTCAAATCAAACTGTCACCGAGAGAAAACATGACAAACAACAACCAAACAACAAACTGCTGCTGCACCGTCGACTTCACAGGCCAGCTAATGACCTGCTCTCACATCAAAACACTGCGCACACACACACACACACACACACACACACACACACACTCTCTCTCTCTCTCTCAGCTCAGCAGCCGTTTGTTAAATTCCAGCAGCAGCACACGGCCTCAGCAGGTGCTGATGAGGTATCGATCCTCGGGCCCAGATACATGAGAGCTGTGAGACAGGAGCAGGGTTACTCTGTTAAATACTGAGTGATGAGCTGCTCCCAGGTGAAGACGTTGTTGTTTAGAGCCTCTATTTCTGGACCTGGACTCGTCTCAGTTTCCATCCTGGACGAAGAAACGCGGGACGGTGGAAAAACACAGAGATGAAACGTGAGCATCGAGGGAAAAACACAAAGTGAAGGAGTGGAGATGAAAGTCTGAGAAAAAGACCAAAAACCCAGAGTGAACTGATGCAGGAGACAGAAACAGCCTGAGGATGGATGTGGATTCATCCGCCACTGAAAATAGTCCCTGTGTCCTTTTGACAAAGCAGCTGCTTTATACTGAGGCTGCCTCCCTCTGCAGGAACCAGGAGGTTCACAGGCTGATAACGTGTCTTTGAAAGCAACACTTTTTAACATTTAAACATTTTAAGGCCGAGAAAATACAAAGTGTTGCTTTAATGGGACATCAGCTTATCACACAACCACTTCCTCTTCGCCTACAAAATAAAAGTGTTTTGTCCCTGTGGGTTTTCAGTTTTAACATGATGGAACCAGATCCTGATGCAGAGCAGAGAGCGGTGCGTTTAATGACACTGGGACAAATAGTTGCGGCAGGAAGTGAAATAACAGCCACTGATCCCGAGCTGAAAACCTTCCTGCGGCAGCAGCAGTAGCAGCAGCAGCAGCCGGTGCTCGGGGGACGTCACTGGTCCAGTACAGGGGGATTAGGGAGTTAGCTGGTTTATATTACGCTCTGCTGCCCCCCTGCTCCCCCCTCCCTCGCCCTCTGAGGGCTTAATAGTCCTGACAACAAGAATTAACAGGCAGCGGCAGCAAACAGGGACAGGCTGCTTTTAACAGCGTGTTAATGGAACAGACTGGGATCAAACCCAGGAGAGCGACGCTGGGGAGGGAACGCCGCCCCACATGGACGCAAAACATCAAAAATCTGTTCTCCGTTTCTGTGAAACGAAGAACCGCCGTCTCTCTGGTTCTGCTTCTGTTTCACAGAGACGAAAACGACACAAGTTTGAATCTGAGGGGACGATGTGTCTTCTTCAGGATAAATTCTTTTCTGGAGAATCAACAGAGGACAGGACGTCTTCACAGGACGTCTTCACAGGACGGACAGAAGAACAGATGTGACTGTTTATCTGTTTATAGACCGATAGTTTGTCCAGGTTCTGTCCACACTCATGGACTCAGACCATGGAGACAGGATGAGACTCTGTGATGATGTCCACCACTGCTCAGAGACTCAAAGGGCTCTAACAGTCCAACGCTGCAGACAGATTCACAGGTTGAGGAGGACAAATGAGCTTTAAGGTCTCTGTAAGGAGAACATGCAGAACATCTGGAGTCTGAGATCCAGAGAAGAACCGATGGTGGAGAACAGAGAACATCATCAGGTCTTCATCAGGACCAGGCGTCACAGGACTGATGGAGACACTGAGTTGAACTTGATGTTCAGGATCACAGAGTGCAACTGAACCGAAAACCTTCAAGCATCAACACAGAAACAAACCCAGACGTCTGCACACACACACACACACACACACACACACACACACACACACACACACACACACACACGCCGTCCAGAGCTGCAGGATGTCACAGTCCTTCAGGGAGCTCTGCTTTTAACAGCAACACGCCGCCCTCCGCCCGGCTGCAGAGACTCCCCTGGCGTCTGGAGGTCAAGTTGATGCTGTCAGGACGAGTAAAGAGACTTGGAGCTCGTCCTCTGCTGCTCGCTTTGTCGCAGAGCGATGAGAAAAAAAAACTGCCTCTCGTCGTCTCTGCAGGAGCCGACGCCTGAGAGAGCTGGACTAAAAGCAGCTGTTCACCAGATGAGAGTTCAGGGAGGACGAGGAGCAGGTGGAGAACAGGGACGTCTCCTGTTTTCTTGCTGCGGGGCGATGTTGGAGGAGTCAGGACGACACACTCAACTCCTCCAGTCGCTTCAAACCAATAACAAAAAACTACACAGCACTTAGGCTGAGTGGTGTGGAGGTCAGGGCGTCACATCTGCACCACTGCTGCTGCCCCCCCCCACCACCACCACCACCACCGACAAGACAGCTGGAGGTGAACACAGGTGAATGAAACAAAGCTGCTGCTGCTACAACACAAGTGCTGGAGGTCAAACTCATCTCAGCTCCGTCCTTCATCAGGAACACGAGAGCAGCTGCTGTGAGGACGAACACAGATCCAGTCAGATCCAGATCTGCTCCACAGGCTGACCAGGGTCACTTCCTGCACCTGAACACAAGACACACTCAACTCAAACACTGGCTGCAACTCAGTGACGTCTGCACCATGTAGAGACTGTCACAGGCCTCCAGGCTTCACTTTCTCAAAAGAATCAAACTGATCAATCTGACTGAATCTGAAACAAAGGTAACGTCACCTGTTTCCTGTTTCCTGTTGACATCAGTGGACACAGCGATGAGACATCGGTTAATGGACGCGACGTCTTCTATTCAATCAGAACAAACAGATCAATACCTGCTCTGTGTAGAAACCTCATCATGACGTTTTTTCTAAAGAGCATGTGAGGAAGAAAAACAGGAAACGACTTGAAGGCAGTGAGAGAAGAAGAAGCTCCTGAGGACACACACACACACACACACACACACACACACACGTCAAATCTGTCTCTACATCTACAACAGTGTTAGGAGGGACAGAACAAAGCTCATCTGGACACGACTGCACAGCCTTCCCAGCCTCAACAGGAAGCTCTCTTCACAATAAAAGCCCTCAAAACACACTGTAAACTACCTGCACAGGAGGAGGAGGAGGAGGACACCAAAAACATATCGTAGCCATGGAAACCAGCAGCCACCTCTGGGTCTCTCACCTCCTTTGCTCTGTGTTGTTCCGACACCTCTGTTGACCTGAACCTGAACGCATCATGGTGAGTTCAAAGGATGAGGTGGTGTTGGTGAACACGTCAGAGGAGGCTGAGGTGTGAAGCTGTAAGTGGACGACGTGTGAGAGCGGAGCAGGGGATTAATGATGATGGCTGTTTATGTCTTCAGGATGGAGACATGAGGAGACACGAGGAGACATGAGGAGACATGAGGAGACGGAGCTCAGGTCCAGGTTTCCTCTAACTCTCAAAATAAAATCTGCAGGCAGCAGCTCGACTGGTGCGAGGGCCAATTTTCCACCTTGTAAAAGGTGCAACCACAGAAGTGTAAGGTGAGATATTTAATGTGGAGCCTCCTTGTTTTTCTTTCTTTTCTTTTCTGTCTTTTTTAACCTCACACACTTTTGCAGTTTCACATCCAGCACTAAACAAACATCAGCCTGCAGCCGCTTGTTTGATCTCAGAGGATCTGAGCAGGAACTCAGGGCGCCATGGAAACTCAGACGGTTCACAGCGAGAGAGACAGAGAGACAGAGAGAGAGAGAGAGAACCAGAGAGATTCAGGGCTCTGGTTGGTTTTCAAACGAGAGGGAGGAAGAAGTGATGTTTGAGGCTGTGGTGGGAATCAAACCTGTGACCCCGCTGTCGCCAGAGGCTGCTGGACAGATCTGACCCACTTCCTGTCACGAGCCACTCTTCAACAAACAAACACAATGATTACATGACCTCTGCCCTCTGCTCCTCTGTCCTGTCACAATAAAGGCCCAAAAAAGATTTCAAAATAAGACACACACAGACACACACACACACACACACACACACACACACACACACACACACACCAGCTTCAGTTCAGTTCAGCTCTGTCTCTGAAACCCATTCTCTGATGTCTTCACCTCTCATGTGGCATTTCTGGGGTGTGAACATGAGGAAGATGGCCGCCGCCTTATGGCTCTTGATAACAGAGGACTGTACTGACCTTTTCACAGAGGGCCTTCATTACAGGAGAGAGGAGGAGGAGGAGGAGGAGGAGGAGGAGGTGTGATCACAGCCAGCCTCCTGCTCTGGACCTGGCTACAGACGGTCGGTGCTTCGTCACATCATTTATAAAGTGATGATGATGATGACTGAAGGACCATCAACATGTGGCTTCTCATTAAAATACACTGGACTGGGGAGAATTAGCTGCCAGTTGGTCGGAGCACCACTGAACTCAACCAGCTACTGAACATGTACTGCACGGATCACTCATGCACATTATAGATGCAGTATATATATATATATATATATGTCTTTAGCCCCCCCACCGCTGGGCTCTTCTCACTCTCAGTATAATCTGTCATGTGGATCCACAGTGAGACATGCGTTCAAAGGCTGGCTCTGTCTTCATGAGCAGACGTATGGAGGATCATTCCAGCTCCTCTCCAGCCATTTATTTATATATATATGTTCCTGTCATAGTGGTTGTAATAGCCTTCAGTCGTAAATGTGTTCTCTCACTTAAAGGACGAGGTCTTCCTCCTCCTCCTCCTCCTCCTCCCTCTCTCTCTCCATCTCATTGTTGGTGGCTGTCACTCATCCTTCTGTCCTATTATAAGTGTTCACAAAGAGAGAGATGGAGCGGGGCTGGTGACAGAGGACGAGATAGAGATTGAAGATGGACTGAAGTGTCTCATTTTAAAGAGCAGCTAAAGGTGTCGCTGCATGATAATAAGGTAGAGGTGTGTGTGTGTGTGTGTGTTGAACCGCGAGCCAGCTTCGTTAGAGACAACACTCGTTCTGTTTCCTTGCTGCAGAACAAGCACTGATAACAATAATTAGCCTCAGCATTTCAAAATAAAAGCCTTTAAAGACATGATGACAGCAGCATCAGTGGAGACGTCTGAGGCTCAGACCGAGCTCTCACCCTGTAATCACACACACACTGGAATCATACGACCGCAGCCGCTGATTATGGGAAATGACGATGAGTGAATATTCAGCAGCAACTTTCAGACACTCAACATCCAGTGACATTTCCTCCGACCTGCTGCTTCCATCAGTGCATGTCTGCACTACATCCTGATTAACTGGGTCTCTTATCATGCTTGATGTTGTATAGCTGAAGAAGCACGTGTTGTGTTGCCCTTTATGAAATGTGCTGCACAGATAACGCTGCAGCCATTAACAATGTGTTAGGAAATGTTCCACTAACACACACGAGACTGGACGAATATGAACTTTAAAAGAAGATGTAAGATGTAAGATGTGTCTTAAGAAGGTGGAGAAGAAGAAACGTCTTCTCTGTGGTTGGAACAAACTTTGAACACAAACTTTTCACCATCATTTTTCTGACAGTTCAAACTCCACGTGTTCCCCGTGGTTCTTGTCGCCTTAATCACCGCAGCACAACTTCCTGACGGGCTGATGGGCTTTTAATTTGAAAGAACAGCAGGAAATGTTGTTGCTGGATGGTTTTTTCTCCCGTTATTCATGATAACATATGTTTTGGTTAATGTAAAACTGAAGGAGTTCACCTCTGACACACACACACACACACACACACACACACACACACACACAGACACACACACACACACACAGTCGTCTGTAGAACAGTTTGTGCTCTAAGTTAAACTGTGTGTGTGTGTGTGTGTGTGAGCACAACATCCAACACACAAAGCAACAGTGTGTTCCCTCTCTGATGGGGGGGGGGGGGGGGGGTGAACAGGTGCTGAGGGGAAACAGGAAGTGTCAAACTTTTACTTTTCTGACAGGAAGAGGTTGAATCAAAGTCGTTTTGGAGTGTGAGTGTGTGTGTGTGTGTGTGTGTGTGTGCGTAAACAACAGACATTTCCAGCAGCTCCACAAGACAGGAACTGTTTCAGTTACTGGGCACAAACTGGGAACCCACTGGGCTCCACAGCTTCCCTCCCACTGCGGCTCCATTACTCGCTCCACTAACATGTAAATGGCACAGTGAAGATCGCTGCAAGGCATTCTGGGACTTGTGGGGAGGCCAGTGTAAAAATAAAACACAACACAGCAACAGCTTAACAACAGACGATTCAGATACATCCATGCTGGTCTGAGTCACAGAAGAAGAAGAAGAAGAAGAAGAAGAAGAAGAAGTCCTTGAACTGGACGAACTAAACGATCTATACGTTTTCTCTTTAAGTGTCTTTTCGTCCTTCACTCCGTCCACACTCCACGTCCACTTCACCTCTGTCACCTGGTCCATGTTTGTTCACCTGAGTGGTGATCACAGCTGTTTGGACTGAAGGACGTTTCTTCATCCTTGGCAGGTGAAGAGCAGGTGCGTTTGTTTTCCACACCGTCCTGTCTGACAGAGGCATCAGTGGACGTTGACGCTCTCCTCTGACCCTGAGGCCTCTGTGGCTCACACACTGTTCCAGATAACTGTATTTATAAGGTCTGTGTAGTCACTGATGATGCATCGAGGGTCGTGTGGGAATTTAGATGATCACAAATTGTCAACAGATCAATAACTAATAACTAACTGGCCCACTCATCACCAAACATCATCAGCCTGGATCCATCCACCGTGAACTCTGACCTCTGGCCTGCATGGGCCTCCTCCTTCAAAACGTGATGTTCGTGTTGTTTGTCTGCTCCTGTAGAAAACATGGCCACTGAGCCACATCAACAAAACCTCTCCATCTTGGCTCAAACGCTGCTGCTGCAGCACTCGGCTGATAAAACTGTGGCGCAGCGGAGGCTGAGGTCATGCATGAAACATAACCGTGTTGTCGTCTAATTGAAATAAAGCAACAGCAACAGCAGCACGACACACGACGCTCACTGTGCAAGTTAATGAACTGAGCAACAAGGAAACTTCAGCACAACAGAAAGTGAAGTCACTTGTTGTTGCATTAACATGGAGGATGGAGGAGGAGGCTGCTCCTCAGAGTCCAGTCGCAGCATTAAAACACTTTAACATTCATCAGCCTCCATTTATTCATAGGACGAACGCAGCTGCAGCGGCGACGGCGCCGGCGGCGGCGATAGCAGCTAGAGACAGACAGAAGGGTCATTACCAAACATCTCAGACAGACGAGGCAGCGACGCTTGTAGTTATTGATCTGTCTGCAGGAGCCTTCGACGTGATGTCCGACCTCGCCACTGAAGCTGGGCCTCGATTGGCCGGCGTCCGGCCTCTGTCGGGCCGTCAGCTCGTTTGCATACAGAGTGAGGGAGCGCGACGCATAATGACCACGAGAGGAGGGGTCGTCACGGCAGAGCGAAGATATACAGACTGAGAGACGGAGAAGGAGTTCGACCTCAATTACAATATGGAGATGGAGGCAAGATGGAGACAGAGGAGGAGGAGGAGGAGGAAGAGGAAGAGGAGGAGGAGGAGGAGGAAGTGGAAGAGGAGGAGGAAGAGGAAGAGGAAAGAGGAGGAGGAGGAGGAGGAAACAAGTTTCTCAAAGACACAGGGAGATGAAGAGAGGCAGCGACAGAGACCTGGAGGAAATGAAGGTGAAGTCAGAGTCAATATGAAACTGCTCCACCTTCATGTCGCTCTCCTCCTGTATCCATGACAACAGGATGGTCAATACTTTAACACCTGGACACTGAGTATAGAGATGATGAGTTTCATAGATGAGTCGGAGGAAGAAGATGATGATGATGATGATGATGATGATGATGATGACGATGACGTAGCTGTATGTTTTGACTTTGATCCGTTAACGTGTGGAAACGGGTTCAAACACGTCTTTTAATTCCAGTGAACTTTGCTGGTTAAAATCCGGCGGGGAGGGAGGGGCTCCTGTGTTATGAAATCACTGAGCCTCCTTTAAAGATGAAACGACAAACAGGAAGCTGGTGACGGACGGTTTGTTTGATTCGTTCCACATCACAACCAGAAGCAGCAAGAACATCAGAGGTTCAGTCCAAACAGAGACGGGAGGAGCTTCTGCTGCTTCCAGTGGGCAGGCGATGATATCTCTGTGATTATGAACATTTATCAGAACCAAACAAATTATCCCGGAGGAACATCATTTGAAACGCTGCGTTGGTTCTTGCATCACTGTGTGAAAACAGCTCTTCAACTGGAAATCACACTGAGGCTTTGAGCCTTAATGAAGAACTCACAGCGAACGTCTTTGGCTTTCGTCTCCTCTGTCACTATTTGACTATTTATAGGAACGCACACTGATGAAACAACTGGGAGCATGATGGAGAGAGACGGGAAGGACCTGTAGCTGGAGCTGTCAGCTTAATGAAGACATGTTAGATGTTACTGCTGTGAGGAGAAACAGTGGAGAGGTCTCACTCTGACTGAAACTAAAGAGATGGATTTATATCAGAGAGCTGAATAAAAAGAACTGAGGAAGAAAAACAAAGTTTAATATTGAATGGATTCAGATTGAGAGGACGGACGTGTGTGTGTGTGTGTGTGTGTGTCGCTCTAATGTTCGGTCAAAGGAGGAAACGATGAACACACCGTCCTCATTCAGTGTCCTCTGTGGAGCACTGATGGATTTTTAAGTGAGCGTGTGTGTTCTCCACCACTGGACCTTGGACATTTACACTGAAGAACCATTTGCTCCCAAGGCCTCATGGGAAATGTGCACGACTCACACCACTGGCCTTCATAGCTTTGATGATGACATTGATTGTGTGTGTGTGTGTGTGTGTGTGTGTGTGTATCAGGCATTGATAAATAAGGACATTATTGAGTGAGGACATTTTGTTGAGTGGGTACAAATAAGTAAAACAAATGACTCTGTGAAGTGAGGACATGTCTCTAAAGTGAGGACATGTAGAGTGTACAGTGAGGACATGTCTATTGAGTGTGGATATGTCTCGTATGTGAGGACGTGTGTGTGTGTGTGTGTGTGTGGTGAGGATCAGTGTGCAAAGTGGTGAGAGTATATGTGGAGTATGTTGGACACTGTAAAAGGACACAATGTGCTGCCAGTCCTGCAGTGGTGGACATCGTCTACTGTGCTGGACACGGTTGCTAGGAGATCTGTGATGTAAGTGCGCGCACACACACACACACACACACACATTTGTATGCAACAGTGTGTCTGACAGATTTAACTCTGCAGCTCGGCCTTTTTCTTCCTGCTGCTGACGCCTTTATGTGCTGCACCGCTCAGCTCCGTCTCTCATGGCCTCTCCGTTTTACACTGCAAAAATCTGTGTGTGTGTGTGTGTGTGTGTTCACTATGTATATGTGTGTGCACTCTGCTTGCCTCCATTATGGGGCCTGGGTGGCTGATTAGCTCTCAGACACAATATGGCTACAGACAGAATGGGCCATTGATTCCCTGAGCAGAGCCAAAATGGCTGCTCTGGTTCAACTTGACACTGTGTGAATGGCTGCATTCCCCTGTGTGTGTGAGAGAGTGTGTGTGAGACGACAGAGATAATGAGGATGAAGAGGGAACCAGGAAACACACCACACACACACACAACATGGAGCCACCTCACTGCTGTGCTGATCCTCTGAACAGCTGATCAAACTGATCAGAGCTGATCACATCATATCAGTTATCATATGGAACGTGACCAGATGAGAGCGTTCAAGCTAAACGCTGAAGCTTCATGTTCAACAGTGTTCACAGATGAATCCCACCACCGGACAG